>QVOB01020952.1:0-37618 GCA_014839585.1 Pseudomyrmex concolor | reverse complement strand
ACTTACGTGAGCCCGTCGGTCTGGAGGAATCCCGAACCACATGCGAATCCGTATCCGTGCGGTCCCCACTTCTTTCCGTAGCAAGTTTTGCAGTAAACGTCCCGGTCTGGACCGTCACAGGCGATGATTGAATCCAAGGTTTTGGTGCAATCATGACACTTGTAGCACTTCCGGTGCCACTCGCGACCCTTAGCGAGCACCTGCTCGGCGGCAAAGACGACGCCACCGCAGCGGGGACAACCCTTGCCAGGCGGAGCCTTAATAATCGCGGTGTCAATCACGGTGGTACGAGGAGCCGCATCACTGCGTAAAATTATTATTTGCGTTATCGTTTTATTTATGTTCAGCTAATGAAGCCGATTGTTGAAGTAAAATGACAGAAATGAGGAAACAGCGATTGTAAGACTTATCTGTCTGATATCTCAAATTCGAAACAATTAAGAAAAAGACGGAAAATAGTTTTGAAAAATATTGTCAAAGCATTAAATTTTTAATTTAAAATACTTTAATATTTAAGTTGCATCGCTTTTCCTATTTCTACAGTTCGTGCAGTTACAAAAGAATGGAATTGCATGCAAATGATATAAAGGGTAATTTATCTTTGACATAAAAAAAAAAAAAAAAATTTACTGTAACTTATCTTTTATAAACACATGTGATATAATACTATGATGACTAGTTGCAAAGGGTGTTAGTGACGAGTTGAATTCTACATGAATTTCAGATTTGGTTTCGATTGTAATAAGTGCATGCACAAGACCGTACAGACCGTGTGGCAACAGGAATGTCGAATGTATGTGTGGATAAGTTTCAGACAACTATAAACGTGAGTATTCCTTAAAACAAGTTTCTCTGAGTCGTGATCGCCATTCTCGAAATCACACTCGATATTCCGATACGATCGTGATGCCGATTCGTGATGCCAGGGTGAGTAATAGCGCAAAGCGTTAAGGCGTCGGTCTATATATGTATATATATTATATATATATATATGTGTATGTAAATATATACTGTATGTACACGGACACACACAGACGCACGCGTGGACAGAGTGTCCCAGATAGAAAACGCGTCTCAGCGACAAATTTCTCTTCAGAAGACAAAGCTGTCACTGATCGCGCAACTCTTTTATTCTTTTATTTTCGTAGGGCACCCTGTTTACGCGCGCGAAATGATTGTGATCATAATTAAGAGGGCGCGTACCCCTCGTCCTCAATATCGCACTGCAGCCCGATCCACACAACCCCGGCGTGGCCGACACCCCGCGGACCGAATTTCTTCGGATAGCAAGCTGTTAAGCAGACAAGCGCATCATATATAGTGAAAGTGTAGAAGACGAGGCGGGATTTTTTCTTTCGCGTGTGCTTCCCGTCTCAGTCCCGACTCTGAAAACCCACCCATTGGCGTAGCAGTCGCTCTGCAGGGCGCCGCCACCCTGGCCATAGCCATAACCCTTCGGTCCGAACTTCTTTCCGTAGCATACTGCAGACAATATCGATTAAAGGTTTCACGTCGCCTAACGGTATGTCGTGGTGATTGTCTGCGACGAAGACGCAATCGTTATGCCGATTTTGGTACAAGTTGCTTTTTTTTATTGTCACTTGTATGATATCAAAACAGAATTTTTAGAATTACAGAAGTAAAAATGCATCGTTTTTCTTCTTCTTTACGTTTAAAATAATTACTTATATTTATCAAACTCTAAATTGAGAGAGTTTAAATCGCGCGTTTTGGCAACACTTTGTATGTTGCATCTTCGTGCGCATCTTCGATCGTACCGTGTCCTTACCTTTGCAATAGATGTCCTTGTCAGGACCTTCGCAGCAGTTGACGGAATCTAACCTTTTGGAGCAGTTGGCACACTTAAAGCATTCCCTGTGCCATTGCTGCACGAAACACAAAGGGGAAGGGTTAGTCACCGGAATCCGGAAGAAAGTGCTATTTTACGATTGCGCAATATTTCAATATTGCTTTTTCATTTATACAATCGTTCAGGAGCGCAGACGTTAAAGACTCCTTGAAGAGAGCCCGCCAGATTTAGTCTAAAGTTCCTCAACAGCGCCGACACAGATAATATTTGTGCGAACCTTAATCTTTGTTTAAAAATAGCGAAATATTTACATTTCTCCCTTACTTATGTTGTCAAAGTCGAAACGAATGCGATTCTTTCTTTCGCTGCGGCGATTTGCAGCCCTTGGTGCTCGGGGGCTGTTTCCTGGCGGCGCGGGAAGAAGTAAAAACTGATTTTAGTGATAAACACAAAGAACGAACGAGACGGAAACGGACGTAGATAAATAGAAATAAATAGATGTAAACATTTCTCGGGTGATTGTGATCGTTCAACGTATCAGAACACAAATTTGTGAGTACGGATCTGTGACACAAATCGAACAAGTATATGAAAGGATCTGCAGGGCCATTTAGGGAAAGAGAAGATTCTTTTCAGACGAGAAAGAGATACCTCGACAATATATCTCGCGGTCGGGACCATCGCAATGAAGCGTCGAGTCCAGAGTCCGACGACACAATTTGCACTTGAAGCACGATTTATGGTAAGCCTAATCACAAGAATGACCAACTAATTGACCAGCTAACCGTTTTAAATCCGACAAGTCGCTTATCGATATATCGTGATTGATGTTCTTGGTGCTACGACTAGTCGAGTCTTTCTTTCAATTTTTCGAATATTACGCGTGTAAGAAAAGTATTTTATTCACGCAAAGAAACAAACAATAATTAAATGCAAACGCAATTAAATTTGTTCGCGCTAAAGAGAGCTCTTAAAGATGCATTCACCGATGAATCGTGCGCTAAGAAGATTAGTTGCCGCAGTTTTCGTGCGCAGATTCTCACACTGGACCAGATTGTCGGCCGGCAATTCTAACCTCCATTTCTCTGATTGCAAGCAGCGTTTCTTCTATAATAGCGAGCCATTTTATCGCCGGGTATCGGACCGACTAAGATTGGCCAACCAGTTGGTGTGCCGCCAAAGTCGTTTTCTGACGAAATCGCCGAGAAAGTTTCTGGGCTTAGCACCAAGAGAAGACCTCTTTTTCCTCTATTCCTCTCTCTTCTCAGTCTCGCTAGCTCATATTCACTTTGCTATCTTTCCTCCTTAATTTTTTCTTTGCATTGTTGTGAAATGAAAGTTGGATAAGATTATGAGAACGCGCGAGACACGGCCCATTACCGCGCGGCCGAATTTAGACGCGCGGCAAAAGAGGCGCGGCTTTTGCTACGCAGCTGTTTTGTAACCTGCGGCGCATTTTTATAATCCGCGGACGTGCGCGATCCGTTCAGATTTTCCGAAATACGCGTGAGTAAGCGCGACGAAGAGGATGCCGATTGCGTCAATCTGTCTGTCGCCGCGTCAGCAGTCGATTTTATTGCTCTGCGTGCTAAATCGCGCCCGCACCCTCGCGCGCCGTGTCGCCGCGTCTGTCGAAATATCCGCGATCCGAATTTGAAGCCGACTCACCCACAAGTATCTATTGCACGTTTCGAATAATAAGACCGCAACTTGAAGAGTGCACAAGACTATTTGTAACTCTTGCCAGTCTAAAAGTAGACTATCAAATACTATCAAATTCAAATCAGTTACCGAAATAAAATCTTAAATTTTTACAAGTTATTTTATGTATGAAATGTATATGTATGAAATACTGCAGAATAATCTAAAAACTTTGTCGTTCTCTAAAATGCGGGAATAAACGATCAGTCGAAGCACCAAGATAACGCGAGAAATTTAACGAGATTTTTTAACGCTAGATGCAGGTATATATAATTACGACACTTACAATTTAGAAAAAGTAAATAATAATAATTAAAAGAAAAGATGTGAAATGATTATTAATAATTTTTAATTGATTGCCGCATTTAGTGTTAAATGCGACACGCAACGTACTGCTGCGTTTTAAACGAACTCACCCTTCCACGGGCCAACATCTGCTCGGCGGCATATACGTATCCTCCGCAGCGAGGACATCCTTCTCCTTCAGGAGCTTTTGCGATTGCTCGCGGTTCGAGGATGGCGTTAGAACCCCGTGAAAATTCGCCCCTAAAAATTCGCATATATTGAAGTTCATCATAAATAAATAAAAGTGTCAAATAAATGCAATCACACAAATAGCCGAAAAGTAGTTCAATCACTACGCGTATAAAATCAGCTTAAGCAAGTTAAAATACAGAAAAAATTGTTTTATATACAAAAGAAGTCTGAAGTATAGTGAAAAAATATAAAAATAATTATTAAAATACATACACGCAAATTCGCGAATTCTACATTTGGACGACTAATCTACGCAAACAAACAACACTATCAAGCTCAGAAAATATTACACTTTAGCATACAAGATCAAGTTTTTTAAACAATTAAAGACAAATTGCAAGAAAGAAGTAACGTGTTTCCAAAAGTTACTAAATTAACATATTATAAATAAAAGAGAAAATATTATAAATAAAAGAGAAAAAAACTTTCTTACAAAGAAAAAAAGAACTTCTTATGTAAATAGTTAATTCCTTCTTGCATAATATATTCGACTTTCGTACGAAGAAACCTTCGTCGAATGCGACGAGGTTTGGAAGATAACATAAACATAAATACATCAAATAATATCATAACGAGGTTAGCGTGTTAGGAGTGTTAGTAAAGTGTTAGCGCAACTTTCCCCTTCGCAACCACGGCACGTGGCTTCCGCCGAGCCCCGAGAGAAGAGAACCGCGAAGCAGATCGTACGTAAAATAACGGCATAATATTATCGAAAACTCGGTATTAACAAAAAGTATTGCAGAAAAGAGAGACAGGAAGAGATAAATGGAAAAATAGAGTCGGTAAAAGAGAGAAAGAAAGAGAGAAAGAGAGAAAAAGAAAGAGTGAGGGTATCGAAAAGTGTCGGGTACCGTGTGGAGAGCCTGTGCGTGCACAGGCACGCATCCGTACCGTGAGGTGGAATATCATCGACACAGTGAGGTGACACCGATCATGCTGTCTTCCTTGTAGCTCGACAATTGCGCCGCTGAGATAGGTTTTAAATTACGGCATATAGTGAGGACGTACGCACATACATACAATACAATGAAAAAGAGGGAGAGCACGAATGCAGCAGGTGCACATGCACTTATCGTGATTGGTTGCTGGGTTTGTTCTGACGGTTCAGAACAATTCAAAAACAAGCACAGTGTGCCTGATAACTGCGTGTTAAACAAACATTATGTATGTAAAACAAATCTCGATTAAAGCGTTAAAATATTGAACTATGATGCATAATACATAGAACTTTTATGCACGAGTTCTTTTCTTTGCTAAATTGAAGTCAATCTTTCTTCAGTAAATGTTTAATCAAATACCATTTTTTTTCTATCATTTAATGGACTTCTAGCAGTATGTCGCTAAAAAATTTATATATTTTGCCGTATTTTTTTGAAAAATTTTATAATCTTAACATTTTTTATAATCTGAAGAATTAATTTTTGCTAAGTTTTAGAATGTTTGCTAAAGACTCTTGTTAATTACATTATTTTAATAAAAGTAGCACACTTAATGACGAGAAAACAAAAGTGTATCTGCGTCAGAGTGAATCCGCTGCACTCTACAAAGGTAAAAACAAGACCAACAAGTGTCAAGGTTTATCTCAATGACGAAGTACGCATTGTCTTACTAACAGAACGGATGTCGTTGTGTTACCTCATTGTATCAGAGTGTGCGAATAATACAAATACTAAACACGCACGCGGGCACGCACGCACGTACACACACGTACACGCACGCACGCGCCAGCACCCACGCAATAGTTAGGTGTTAGCGAGATTATAGGATTAGAAGTGGTGCGAGAGAGCTGCCACATGCAGGAGATCTACGTGTATGTATATATATATATATATATATATATATATATATATAAAAGCTACAAAAAAGAAAAAGAAGCGTTGCTTCGTCACGCGGCGAAAAAGTAGAAAAAAAAGAGAGAGAAAGACAGAGCAAGAGACAGCGAGATAGAGAGAAAGAGAGAGACAGAGGCGCAATTTGACTCGATGCTCACCATTCTCGTACTCGGTATTTTTCTCTTTATCACGCAGCTCATACTATGTGATAAAGTGACAATGGTATATCGTTCAATGGTTGCCTCCGGTTGGCTCGTGCTCGGCGGGGCTGGCGGGAGCGGGGTGTGTCGTGTATTTTTTTTCTTTTTTCTTATTTTTGTTTCTCTTAGTTTTTCTTTTTTGCTTTTTGCTTTCGTATACTTCGCTCCCTTTCTCGGCGAGAGGGCCTGAAGAGAGGGGATCGAAGAGCCGAGGATGCGGGTTTTGTACGCAAAGGCGCGGTTGATGTCACAAATAGAGAGAAGATGCGCGCAATAATGTCGCACGCGCTTTTTTGATTGGTGCACACTATTTTTATGTGTTCGCGTAAATGGAATCGCAAGTGGTTCTAGTCACAGTTACAAACACGGAAGTTAAAGTAATAATCTCTCGATCGATGAGGCTTTGGATGTCGAGACTACGTAAAAACACAGTGGCTCTTTTTTATAGTATTTAAATTCAGCTTGTCAAAAATTTTTTTATTATTTTAATTTAAAAACAAATTAATCTGCATGTGTAACTTTGATCTAGGTGAACATCGCGATTCCATTTTGCATCTTTTAAAAATAACATACGTTATTTATACATTGATCTATCTACAAACACTAAAAGGTAAAGGAAAAACAAGTGTTATTCGTTAATAAAAGACACCACTTGGTTGTTTTGCTTTCAATTTTATATCTTTCCCTTTTTTCCATTTTTAATGGCATTTATTACAGATGGTACAAATGATCCTACAAACTAAGCGCATGTATTCATATAGAAGAAGAAGAAGAAGAAGAAGAAGAAGAAGAAATACAGAAAAACGAGAAAAGAGAGAAAGAGAGAGAGAGAGAGAGAAAGAGAGAGAGAGAGAGATAACAATTTGGTCGGTCGGTAAGATAATAAGAGGAACAAGAATCTAGACAAAGAAAATGGAACGAGAAGGATTGGATCTGACTAGATCGAACATTGTGCGCGATAGCACAACAATGAGGACATGAGGAAAAACAAGGAAAATCTCTCGAAATGAGAGGAGAGACGAGAGATGACGTTTGTGCTCGCTCGAACTACTCTGATTATAGACTTCTTCTGAAGAATGAAAATAGAGCAATTTGATCCCGAGGAGGATCATCTAGATTCATCTATCGAGACACAAAGAACTAAATCTAAACATTTTGCAAGAAAGAAAAAAACAAAAACTAGATTGAAGATTCTCTGTTCGTGACATATATCTGAAGTTCAGACTAGGAAAGACAAAGAGAGGAAAACGCGGTGGTTCACTGTACAAGTATACACAAGTGCATGCTTTCCGATTTTTTTTTGGCACAGTCTGCGCGTAGGCAGCGGCTTCTTTCTTGAGTTGCTAGAGGCGCGATTGACTAACAAGAAGACAAATCATGCTGACAGAGTCATCGATGAGTTCAACAACGGTTTATCGGTCGATGATTTTGTTCAGTTTCGCGCACATAAGAAGGTATGTTTACAGTGGAAGACAACAAGATCGAAAATGCCTTTGATGTTGGAACCGCGTCAGAATATAATACTATCTTAGGGATATATAAGGAGAAAAGAAAAGATTGTCGAAGGGTATGTCGAGGTTGCGCGACGGCAGATGCACTCACTCGCTCTTCGCTTGAAGATGCTCGCCTTGGTCCATGGACAGGCAGCCAGCTCCGCCACCGAAGCCGTAACCCTTAGGGCCGAATTTGCGGCCGTGGCAGACTTTGCAGAACAGCTCGCCCTCGTGCTCGGAGCAGTTTGTCGAGTCGAGCAGTTTGCCGCAAAGACCTGCAACACATGGTCGTTGCCCGTCGTTGGAGATTACGCCGCTTCCTGGATGTTGTACTCAAGTTGTCCGATACATTTAGTACCGGTTTAACTTTTCATAAAGCAAATTGATCGCGACGAGAGAAAATGCGAGGCGATAAATAAAAGCGTGAGTAGCTATTATGGATATTATGTAACTTTTCAGAATAAATTTTGATCGAAATGATACCGATTTATATCTTTTTTTTCTTTCTTTTAAAAGAAAAAGAAAAAAATTAAAATAAAAGCCAGAATCGATCTCGAGAAAAAGTTACGTAGCTATCCTGGCTCGAATATCGCTAACTGATACTTGAATAATTCTTTACTCCGCAATAGTTTTTTTACACATTTTACAATCTTAATATTCGCATTATAAAATCCTAATATTCTAATTGTTTAGCAACTAATACTGTATGTATCGAATTTCTGCAAGAAAATGTTCACACTGATTGTCACGTCGGTCATTGCACTCGAAGTTTTTACCAAACAACTATCAATTTTCATTTTTGGCCAACACGCAGACTGGTTGCGACAAATTATCCGAATACGAAATTCATTTTAGACTAATCTAAAAATAGAACAGATTCATTTGTCTTTCTACAGTAAAAGTATTTAATAAAACAGTGTAAGTGTACACTGTTAAATTTGTGAGAAATGAAAAATAATCTTAACAATGACATTAAACATGTACAGAATTTTGTCGTATTTTTATATCAATCATTTTTATCATACAAATCAAATCTAAGCATTTCAAAAAATTTTAATTCTAAGTTAGGAGAATCTGATTAAAACCAACATTATGTTTTTTTGTTTTTTTATTTTACTCACCGCATTTAAAGCACATTTTGTGCCACTTCAGTCCACCGGCAACTCGCTCTTCCGCGGCATAAACGGATTTGCCACATTTCGGGCATTTTGGATGTTCCACGGGCTTGAAAGGCATTTTTATACTGCAACAAAAGAATCAATTTTTTATAAATGGAGCTATTCTAACAGTTTTTGAAATGAAAATCTACAAAAGCAAAATCAAACTGTAACGTTTTTATTATTAATAACAAGGGGGAATCATCGTCGGTACGGTAACCCATCTCGATTACCTAACTAGCCGTTCACGAAAACGTAAACAATCCGTGTTTCCGTCTGACTCGTCGGCAACCGATTCTATTTCTGTGGCCAGTTTAAAGCGTTTATATAGAAAGGAAGAAGAAAAGTATACCGCGTGCGCGAAGAACGTCGAACACAAATTTACTATAGCCAGCATAAATAAAAACCACAATTTCTCAGGCTTTATACGTGTGTGTTTGTGTGTGAGATCGCGATAAGATATGCATGTGTCTTTTCGCAGATACATCTCATAATTTTCAAGATCGAGTTTCAGTATTCTCACGTTTCATATCTTTTGTGTATTATATTAGCTTATTTTACGTCAAGAATATATCTTAAATTTACTCTCTAGCATTGTACTTCTTACATTATCATATTCTGAATGTTGCAAATTCTTATAATAATTCTTCTAATAATTAAACATATAGAGATTTAAGCCACTAAAATAAAATATTCTTAACAGTTCTTAACAGTCAATAAAATTTTTGTTATTTAATACATCTTTATGTCTAACAATAAGTATCTAGAGAATGTTTCTTTCTCTCCCCAAAAAACTGCGATTTTAATTTATATTCTTCATAATTTATGTTGTATATTCTGCTAGAACGCGATTAACACGCGTTTTGTTACCACTGACAGTAGTAACAGGCGGCGATGGTGTGGCGCCGCTAGTAGTAGTAGCAGCGGTAATAGCGGCCAGTAGTAACAGGCGGTGTGCGCGGGACAAGTAAAAAGAGAAAGAGAGAGAGAGAGAGAGAGAGAGAGAGTGGCGGAGTCTATATCCGTGCAGACGCGTGCGGGCGAGCTGCGAGGCCGTATTAGGGAAGGTGCTAGGTTCTCCACGGTGTATGTAGCGGAGACTTCTCGTTTACCCCTACTGTTCGTTCAATCGTACACATATTCGTAGACGTATGGAATGCGCGGTAACCCAACTCGCACGTCCTGCGAGACTGCAAAGTGCCCCTACACGTTATTAAGTTACACACGCGTAAGAATTAAAAAAATTTCAGAGGTCCCACATTAATTCAAAATATCTCTATGCGACTTACTTGGCAGCAAATGGAAAAATTTGTCTGTTATACAAATTTAAAAAGTTAATATATGTAAAATAATGTTAATATATGTAAAAGTTAATATATGTAAAAGTTAATATATGTAAAATTTATTTAAACACAAATAATTTATATGTATATGTTATTATTAAAAGCGTGCGATGTGTACATCGGTCAGTGAACCGCAATATTTGTTATTTCTAACAGTTTTAAATGTCTGTATTAGATTAATGAAAGTGAAATATCATAAATCGAAATATACGCAATATGCCTATAAAAGTTATAATTAAAATGGAAGTTAAATAATGATGGCAAAGAATCAACAATTGTAGTATACAATGTGGTAAGTGTTGGCAATAATAAACATGTGAATCATCGACCTGGCAATTATCAGAAACATTCATTTCATTTTGTAAGATACTTGAACTTCATGTTTACACAGCAATGAGAGTATTTTGCCAAGTAAGAGTGTAATCACCGCATAATGCAACAAATATATTTATGTTGTAAACACATTAATAATTTTTAATTATATCAATGTAATTGTTTTGATATATATTTTTGCTTTACGCAAGGGAAAAAATAAAATTATATTATTTTGTGTCTATTCTATTAATTAGATTTTAGAAAGCAGACGATATTTCAACTACGTAAAGCAATTTATTGTAATCAAGACAAATAATATTTTCTAATATAAGATGATTTAATTTGGTTTTTGCGAATATCTGGCAATATTATCACAGCATAGCGTTTCAAGTTTCAAATTGGCCTCATAAATCAAATTTGGATAGCATAAGCAAGCACATGTGACGAAACTAAGATCCTAAAATTAGATCATAACTATAAAGAAATTCTAACGTTCGATGATTTGCGCGATGTGTAATTGCAAAGCTTGATATAGTGAAATATTTTATGTATAATGTGATATTTCGTAAGTGAATCTATATGAGTGGAAGGACTGAAATATCATCAGGCACAAATCAAAACTTATCTTACTTAAAATATAATCAAATTCGTTAGATATAATATTGTTTTGGATTTTCTAACAAAATTATACACAAAAGAAATTAGATTTCTTCTTCGCTTTTAACAAATTAACGACATTTACAATAAATTTTTGAGCATTGCAAACTCTTTATCACATTTACTATATAAATAATTCAGCAAACAGTCTTTTAATGCGTTCATCTGAAAATCCTTGTTTTCATCCATATTGTAATTAGCTATCGGCTAATAGTATCACGATTTTACAAAATAAGCATTGCAATAGCTCAATTAATCACATGTGATGATATTTCGTATTGAATTTATTCGATAACGTAATTTGATTAGAGCCGTCAGTCGACCGAGAGACTGAGTTTCACTAACTATAAATAATAGTGGGAAGGGAGAACGAATATGCATGTATGTATTTTTAAAAGTTAACGAGGTTACATACACACACACACGGCGAGATATATGTATATATACGCGTGATAATAACTTTTATGACAATAAGCAATTCTCTCAAGTTTATTTTGTGCGTTACTTTGTCAAAATTTTATTTTTAATTTATTGCACAAAAGATTTTGCACACATTATTCATAATTTCTTTTGCACAGACAGATCGACAGGCAACTTGGCTTATCAATTGTAATAATACTTTGAGTTTCTAATTATAACGTAAGTAGAATTTGCGTGTTCAGTGATCGCGATTCTATTAATATCTTCGGACGAGAGAGAAGATTAAACCTTAAAGACATTAGATTTTCGATCATATTATATATATGTCTATCCTAGACAACATAGACATCAATTATAATATCACGGCTTGCGTCAATTAACGCTAAATCTTGTTTGATTAAATCTTCTATTTTTGTCTATATATTATTGAGTACAATTATAAAATATCTTTTTACGAACTTAGAATTGATATATCTTCGAAGTTCATTAAAATATCAAAGTACATCGTTATAAAAAAGCAGAAGTTCATGATGACAAATCATGTATGTTATTTTTTTATTACTTTTACGATATCGTCACTGTGTATTCAGTCGCAACTGATTTTTATAAAAACTTATCAAAATGTTATCAGCATTTTAAAAATTCACCTAAGTAGCTAACGCACGTGCGTCCAAAGACTCGATGAATATCTTTCACGGCACTACGTAAATATCTCATGAAGAAAATATACGAGGCAAACAGGTAAATCACGCTTGCGATGATCTTGCGTGCACTTCTTTGAACGACGCGGCACATATCGATATCGGTATTCGAACATCATCGGTCGAACGTGAATAAGTAATAAAGCAATAATAGCGGTAGTAGAACGTAAGTATAGTCGAACGCACTGTGTTATTTGAATACTCACCACTAATCGATCGTAGTCGCGGGAAACAAAAACCAGAAAAAGAGGCGGACGAAGGAAAAGAGAGATGAGATTTCGATAAGTGGATTATAAAACACCGAACACTCTACACCGCACTAATACTGGATTCGAATGACTGTGCTCGCGTCGGGATCGTCCTAGTCATAGCCGCCCAAGCTTTGCACACGGCACGTGTGCATCGGGAACGTCAGTGCTGTTGACGACGACGACGACGACGACGCTGCGCCACCGGTGGCGGTGGATATCGAAAAGGCAGCAAAGATTCCTCGTTCTGAAAAGATGAGAGGAGTCAGATCGAGGAACTATAGATTTAAAAAATTATTTGTTTATGTAAAAAAAAAGTCATATTCTCTGTAGGGTAATGTCGCGCCATTGATCTTTTACGAGCTTGTCGCTTTGGCTGAAGTGATTTTCAGTGGTAAAGTGCTCTTATCAATTCAGTTCTCTTGACTGCTATGTAGTCTCGTCGATATCGATTTATTATCTTTGTCTTAGAATCTCACTCATTAATGAATTCCTAATTATTAATGAACTTTTCTTACAACTATATTATATTGTATTTAAAAAATATTTCTGCATTTCTCTTTCTGTTTTTTTCTCTTTCTTTCTTACTGTTGGTTATTATATTTTATTATGATATTCTTTAGATTTTCTTAAAAAATATTCAATAAACATTTTTACAGAATAGTTGACGCTACACAAATACAAAACAAAAACTAATGTAAAAAAATATTTTTTCATAAGTAAATATCTACATCTCGAAACTAAAAGTTCTCTAGGTTTTACTCTGAATGAAAAATGTACAAGTTCCGCACCGTGCTCAGATACAGACATTTATTCATGATGTGTCTCAGGATGACATTGGTTATTTGTCTTGCAAAATGTATGTGAAAGTCGAAAAATATAGTATGATGCATCATAGAATATCTCAATAGCTTGCATACATATCCATACATATATGTATATATATATATATATATATATATATATATATATATTTCTAAATTTTTGACACAAACATGATCTGTCAACAAAAAAGAAGCAAGAGAAGTGCCTCGCAGTCTAGCAGGTGATATTTACGCAAACAAACGCACGGCAGATTAGTGTTACGTGATATTTGTCTGCGACAATAATAAAAGTGAATCATTGCGATATTATTATCCCTATTGGATAATATCCAATAATTAGATATTCCCATGGATATAAGATCGATCTTACAGAAGAAAGTAAATCATTAAAGTATATTCTCTTCTTCTTTTGAATGAATAGAAAAATATTTGTAACAAAATTAAAAACTTCAATTTCTTTCAATTTAAGATTTCTTTCAATTTAAGATTTCTTTCAATTTACCATTTTATTAGAATCAGATAAATATCCAAATTAAGTAATAATACAAAAAAGTAAAAGATTTTGAAACTTTACGCATCATCAAATTTTCAGAAAATTGTGGAATTTCCAAGATTATAAAATGATTTGGTCTTAATAGCTACCACGTGTAGAGATGTGATAGAAATTGTCCTAAAAATTGATGATGGTAGACTATTTTAAAAATGGAATATTCTCTGTATAATAATTTGTGGGATGAGACGTGTATAAATGCATGTCCACACAGAAAGAAACATATGCGTTTGATCCATTTTTGAAACATGTAAATCTCTGCGGATTCACGACGGAAAGTTTTGTTTGCTTCCTCTCCCAAAAGAATTACAGTCGTGACGGAAATACATTGAAGACAGTAGACACGAAGAATTCCAAAAGGTGCTCGCCGTTAGTGAAACATAGCAAAAATATGCAGAGCTGTCTTTTGCAGGAACGCTTCCCACGTACAT
Organism: Pseudomyrmex concolor; assembly: GCA_014839585.1. Taxonomy (NCBI): domain Eukaryota; kingdom Metazoa; phylum Arthropoda; class Insecta; order Hymenoptera; family Formicidae; genus Pseudomyrmex; species Pseudomyrmex concolor. The sequence continues at coordinate 23,399 of QVOB01020952.1, read as the reverse complement.
ATGCTTGATTTTTTTCTACGAATATCCTCGTCTTTGTAGATATAATTTTAGCAAGATTTTAATACTCCAGCGATCAAATTTCATAAAACTTTGTTGATGAGAGCGGTCATCGTTAATGCAATGAAAAACTTCAAGCTTAAACGAAAAAGATTAAAAACAGCGAGAAATAATATTTAGTTTAATATTATGTATCCACAGTATATTAAATAAATGTTTTATTCATAAAAATTAGTTTTATTATTTTATCTATGAGAAATTATTATAAAAAACATTGTTAAAAGCAGAATGGTCTGTTTGTTGATAAGTTCAATAATCGTGACAAATCGTAAATATTTTTTGTAATTCATCGTAACCGCGAAATTTTGTGCCTGCTGCTATTTCTCGCATGTTTTCCGCGTGCTCGTGAGAGCAGCATCCTCGTCTCCTCGATCGCGGGATTCCTCGTTTTCGACGAGAGTGGCGAAGAGAGAGCGTGGGCGGTTGAGTGGTGACTCTCGCGAGGGGAGGAACTCGCGCTCTCTTCGCCTTTTCGTAACGAGGCATCGCGGTGAGCACCGCGGCTGCACACACTCATCGTCTAATAATAATATCTTGCTCGAATTTCTATTTTTAGGGAAGATATACGTGTGCGCACACATGTTCCTATGTAAAAGACCCAAGTATATGGTTACGAGCGCCTACGTGCGGGCCGCGTTTTACGGTTATGAAAACGACGGCCCAGAATTATTATATATCAGCCCATCATCATAAGGATTTGTAACATTCGCGCCCCGTTTGACAATGTAACCGTCGCTGGTCAGATATATCTTTCGCCTAATTCCGTTTTGTGAATCGACAAAGCCGAAAAAGTACATTCGCGTAAAGAAGAGAAAAAAAGATAAGTCAGTCAGTCTTCCGCTTCATTTTGTCTATCAAGCGAAGCGGATTATAAATCATAGCGCGCGATATAGACATAACAGACACGCATGATTTGGCATGGATAATGGTTGTTTTGCTTATATATTACGTGAAGTTATTTGTCATCCACAAGTTATAGCCATACGTCATATGTAAGTTCGACAATGTATTTATGCGTTTTGAATGTCAGCGAGAAAATGCATACTAAATATATGTCTAATAAAGATTTTACGGAACAAATGTCCACACAGAGATTATACACGAATCGTTTTGTATTACTGTTTTATGTGTATAACGTGTTTCTGGATCGTCTATTACATAATCCTTTTTCGCGCACGCGAGAGGACGAGGGTGACGTGCGTATTTATGTAAAATGCACGCGCGCGACGTGCTTTTAAAATAAACGCGCGCTTTCTCTCTTCATCGTCAAGTGCATTAAACTATCCTCCATTCTGGATTAACATTTTATACGTAAAATTTGCACTTTTTGTGTGTTATGCACTAAAACGCGTACAGTTCGTAATTTTTAGTAGCAGATCATTGAGTGAGAGAATATATATATTTTTTTAGGAATATTGTATAATTCTAGTTTCTTTTCTTATTTCTAAGTATTCAATATTATATAGTATTAAATATTACTTTTAATACACACAATGGAATAATTTAATACTGAATTATTAAATTATTATTCTAAAATAATTTAATACTATAAAAATATTAGAGAGTGTGGAACACAGACACAGATTTTCCATCTCTGCCGCGCTTCTCTATAAAGCGTTACGTTAAACCGCTCCTGTTATCTCGCTAACTTGAATTTACTCGCGCAGCAGGCGGTGGTCGTTATTCGCCAAGCTTGACAAGTTTACGCGCCGCGGACTATTTGCTCGCAAAAGTAAACTGCACTTCATGCTTGCGACGAAGTAGGATCGCGCGGACCTTCCGACGGCAAAGCCGTTTACCGGTTGTTCGCGATCTTTGGATCGATTTGTCGGATCCGGCAATGTAAATCGCGCGCGATTGCAAAAGGGGGTTAAAACCGCTTTTTTTTTTTTTTACATAAAAGCCGCGTACACATTTATCGGCCTGAAAATAGAAATTTGAGCAAGATATTATTATTAGACGATGAGTGTTCTCGCGGTTCTCAATTCGGCTCGCCCGTTTGTTACCGAAGAGTCCGCGTCGAGGGAAGGCCGCCCATACTTCACGTTCTCCTCCACCCCCGTTCTCCTCCTTTAATCCATTAGCGCGTAAGGTCGTTTTCTCGTGGAAATATTCGCGTTTTCATTACGTTCTGTCTCTACGCAAGAATTTTGCGCTGAAAGTACGCGACAAAAACCAACTTCCGCGATTCCGTCTTCTTTACTATCAATTTACATAAATAATTTGAAAATATGAAAATAATAATTTTATAATGAGATATACTTATCTAAATATAAAAAACTATGTTAGAACACCTTTTTAAATTAAAAGAAAAGTTATGTGCATTATATCTACACATATTATTAAAAATAAATTATAAATTACTAAATAAGCACTAGTAACGGTTACGGATATTATATGAAAGTTTAGACTATATCGTAGCAAAATGCAATTTAGACATTCACATATAAATAATAATAATATATTTTAACATACGATTTATATCTGCGTATTGCTGGGTCGAGATAAGGTCACATCATCTGTCACTCAAACAATTTTTCATGCGCATATTTAATGTATCATATATTAAACATAATTTATTATAAATAATTGTATTATATATTATATAAATTAAACAAAACTATTTAAGTGTGTACACATATTTATAGCAAACGTATATATGTATGAATGTAAAGTTATGAAAAAAAAAAAATTGTGTCAGTTATGAATTGACATGTGTACATAGAGAACACCTGGAGACCGTTTTCAGCAATGACGAATTCTGTGTCTACAGCAAATCTAAATTTCGAAACCTCTATTTTGGACGGACGATTAAAGGAAAATTCAATCGATGGTCGTGAACATTTTTGTCAAGAATGATTAAAACTTCAAGATGGTTTACTTTTTATAAATAATATATCAATGTGAATACGTTAAACCTCTTATATAAAATGATTTTGCTAAAGGTTATTACAAAAGCCAGAGAAACTAAAATAAACAATTGCTTATTTAAATATACAAATAAATCTTCTGTATGTACAATATATACTAAAAAATATAAACTGTATATTGTAAACTTTATAAACTGTAATAAAATACACAAAACATATAGTGTAAAATATTTTGACATCTAAATTTAATATTTTACAAAACAAATAACTTCTAATTATTTAAAGAACACGGCAAATTTTATATCTCATCGAATTCTGTACCTACATTATAAAAACAGAATGATTGTGATATAGAGTACCTATAGATAAGAGAAAAAGCGGAAAAAGCTGAAGATATAATCACCGCAGAAATTTCGAGAAAGTTTTCAGATTTTGCGACATTGTTGTCGATAAAAATCAGATTAACTTTCTGTCTAATTTGAATCGATCATTCCAATTGAATTTCTTTCACGAGAAGTATTTTTGCTCGCCACACAATCCTTTCCGCAGTTGAAATTGATTCTAAATTGAACGTGCTGTGCATCTATTGTCACCTTTGTTGCCTTCTACTGTCTTATAAAATTCCATTTTTCTCTGGCTCGCTGCAATATTGATTCATAGGTATTCTCTTGCAAAATATTCTTTTTCTCTTTCTTTCTTGCTCACGCATTGTGCGAAATGTGCAGACAGATTTGAATGACTCATAAGCATTATTTTTGTGCTGTCGCTCGAAACAAAATAGTATATCACTTTACAAACAAGTGACAGAGTGTCAGTTTGAACCGAATCTACAACAAAGTTACGCTTAAGCTTTGTCCCAAATTTAAATAAATACCGGATTTGATATTTTTTTATACTTGTAAGTGATTTATATTTATGTTATATAATCTGATAATTTATCTTACAAAATTGTTAATATATTAAGTTATCCTATCAAAAAAAAAAAACACTGCAATATAATAACTGTAGTATTGTGTCAATCTGCCGGCTTTAAGCTCAACACTCTATGTGAGCTTTGTGTAAGCAGAATTCGCGTCAAAATGAAAAGTGGCGACTTCTGTTGTCACCTATCTCAACATTTTCAACACGCCATGACAGCATTTTGTTAGCATACCAACGTGTGGCATCACTAAACAGCACTGTACCGACATATTAGAAGGAAAAAAAATAGATTAGTGCAGCTAGTGTATAAAAAAAGAACAGACCTATTGTTCACATGGCATGTGATGTTTGCTGGGTAAAGAAAGATGTTACTTAAAGTTTTTAACTGAATCAGACTAAACTTGTATGCCAATATGTCACTTCAGCAAACTTCGAAGGTAATTTAAAGTCTTCTATGCAATTTTATAAAAAGTTATTTTAGAACTTAACCTTAGATTATAAATTTTATTAAACTTGTTTATACTTATCAATATACATTCTCTTTTTTATTTTTTATATGTGTAATACGTTCTGAAGTTTATATAAAATAATCTTTTTATAAAAGTTAAAAAATCTAATATACGATCAACTGTGTTGCAGACTGGAGTAGCTTTAGGAAAGAAGTTATATTATATACCAAAGCCATCTCGATGGAGTAAAGGAATTGGTGCTGAATTGCCTGAAGAATATAAAAAATTTTGGAGAGAATGGAAATTACAGCAGCCTGCTGCAGTTCATTATATTGAAGAGAAAGGAAAATACAAAAGAAATGATATAACTGAGGAAGTGTATGACACAAATTACCAATTCTTTAATAACAAGTTTTATGATCACTTATTCAAATATATCTTATGTTTATATAAATGTAGTTTCTGAATTAATAAATACAATTTCTTATCTCTATTACATTATTTAAATAATAATCTGATTTTTAACAGCAAACCGGTACAAAATGTACCATTGCCTCTACTATATCCCAAGGAGATAGACCAGGGTATATGGGGAGGAGAAGCTATTGTACGAGGTTTTCGAAAGAAGGGTAAATTCAAGAGAAGAGTTGCACAATTTTGGATACCTACTCTGAAAAAATCTGTTGTTTATAGCGAAGTTCTCAATGAGTATATGAGAGTTGTTGTTACTAATAGAACCATCAACTTAATTCACGAACATTATGGATTCGATCATTATTTATTAAAGGTACTTATATTTTTGTTATACAAGATTTTTTCAACAATATAAAGATTTTTTTCTCTTTCTCTCAAGTAATTTATTTTACTGTTATTTGCAGACTCCGGCGTGTGATTTAAGATCTTTACTTGCTTTGAAACTAAAGCGCCAAATACTCATTGCATTGGCAGATAAGACTTTATATCCTGAAAATTCAGAAAAGCGTGAAGAAGTGTATGATAAATATAAACAATATCTATCAACTGTAAGTAATATTGTGTTTATACATGTTTTATACGTGTATCTAAAAATTACTAACAATCACATACTGATTCTTAAATTAAAACACCTATTTATTTTATCATTGAGACTTATTGATAATTCTATATATTTTGTATCGAGCGTACAAATTTAATTGTATACTACATTCTATAACATTAATATATTTTTATAGTATAAAAGAGAGGAAATAGAGTGGTATGGTTTAACATATAAAGAAGCCATAGTAAAATGGATAAAACTGACGCAGAAAGAACCGCAACCATTAAAAATTCAATATAGATCGGAATTAATTGCAACACTCAAGGAAAATAAAATCGAAGAAGCCGAAAATGTAGATGTTATACCACCAGAGGAAACGTACGTAACTGTATATTATTTTTTTGAATATATTTCAAATTCACAATTATATTTTCTTTTACAGTAGTTCCTCCTGGTTGAATAAGCTAAATCCTTTCTCTAAAAGTTCGAAAGCTGAGTAGATATAAATTGTTGTGTTTATATAATTTGTATTATATTACTAAAAAGAATGTAAACATAATAAACATAATAAAAATATGCTAGTAATGCAAAAAAAAAACATTTATTGAAACCAACATGCAAATCGAAATTTTTTCATCGTACAATATTTATTGAACAACTGTTATTTGTTTTTGATTCACACGCATTGTTGCAATAGTGGTTTTTTAAATAGGTTATACCTATCGATAAAATTGTCGGTACTACGATATTGAACATTCTAGATCGCCATCCTTCGGCAAGCAATCGAGAGTCACGGCGATAGCTCTTGTTAAATATGTCATTGTTCCATAGCTTCCGCTGGGAGCGGTATCATAAAAATGTTGACAAATATACGCAGCTCCGCCACAGAGGAGTGTTCCCATAGGTGTCATTTCACGTTGCTCCTTTGGTTTAGCGCAACATAATGTCGCATCGCCGTCGATTGCCATCTGCAAATTGTTTACATTCAAAAGAAAAGCTAGTGTATTTTACTTTTTAAATATCTCTTGTACTTTCTTGTCAATTTGTTGTTTACTAATTCATCAATATCTTTTTATACAAACAAAAAATGTCTCAGTAATACCTGATCTTCCAAGAAAATAGCGTTTGCTTTATGTACTAAATTTTCTACTTGGATCAGACCACCCAAAGATGGCACAACGTTATATTCGGTTACCAATGTCAATACCATCAAAGCTTCAACCATAAGCTGACGATATTCCGGTTGCGGTATTGTGTTTAAAACAGTTTCTACAGCCAATGCAAATTTCAACTCGCCGGATGTCATTTCTTGCGTAAGATTTTGTGATAGCATTTTCCCCTCTATTGCTAAACCGTTACACTATTAAAAAAGAATCAGCAAATTATTTTATAGAATTATGTATAAAAGATAGTTAATCAAGTATCATATATATTAATCTTACTGCATAGTAATAATTTTATTAATAATTATTTTTGATTTAGGTTTGTTTAAATAATTACCTTTTCCAGTACTTGCCACACACGCGGGTAAAAATCTCTCGGTACTCTGTTTAATGCACCGTCCAACCGTCGTCTGCGTAACCACTGACCTTGTCGATCTACCTCTGCTTCGGCGCCATCGGCATTTTGCTCGGCGCTTAAGAAACCACCGATTTGTGATTTCTATGTAAAAACAAAACAAACTTTAACTTTGCTTTAATTTACTAGATATATAATGCGCTTGTAATTTTGATAACAATATTACCTTGCTGACTCTATTTGATTTGCAGCTAATGACAGAGAAATTGCCACGGCCGACTGTAACATAAACATAATCATTTATATTCGAGCACTTTCCTTGAAATTTTAATAAGTTAAAATAAAAATGTGTACCGCTACTAATGGCAAATTCTTTTCCACTCATAATGTGATGCAATAAGTTTTTCATCTCAAAAGGAGACAGATTGAGCAGATGTTCGGAAGCTTCTTCGCCGGTACATTTCAACGTTCGCGACAGTTCCGTCGCCATAACCTGAATGATCAGACCGACGCGCAGCCTCAGCATTTCGAGAAACAGCTGCGGCTCCGTTCTGATAAACATTGCTAGATAAACAAGCAACTCCTGCGTCAGCATAGCCGTCGACTCGTCGTCGCCGTAAGCCTGATGGATCAGCGCTCGCAGCTCGTTCTCTGGCAAAGGCGCGACTATCGTATGTTCATTACTCGGCGGCATGCCGACAGTGACTTGCTTTTGACGGACCAGAAGATCGGTGACCGCTTTTGCCAAGTCTTCCACCCTTTTTCCAAGCATTCCGGCGGTATGTCGCACAATACCCCACATTTTTTGCTGGCAGGCTTTCTCGTAGAGGCTTTTTAAGAGATCTTTCACCAGAACAGGATGTCCTTCTTCCAGTACGCCTGTGTCAAAGTATAATCCTTTCGAGTCGACCTGCAAATTTATAAAATGTTTGTTATAAGTAATTAAATACTTATTGTTTAATATACATAGAAATAAAAAAGCTTGCTTCTTTAAAAAATAACATGGAAAAGTAGCAACTAACAATATACTGCAGAATATCTCCTTGTTCTTCGAGACTTTCAGTTTCACGTAACATGGACAGCAATTCTTCCACTTCGGTCTCGGCATATTGAGTCTCGGACGTTCTGGTTTTGGTTTTCGGAGAGTTTTTCCACGATAACAGTTCGTCTGTCGGTGAAGGCGTGCGCTCAATCATCACTGGTTGAGTAGCGTTGATAGATAATGTGGTGTCTGTCACTTCAATAAAAGGATTTGTGCTCAAAACAGTAGAAGAATGTCTACGGTCTTCCCCTGCCATTCCAAGAATTTCAGCTAAAATACAAGAATAAGGTTTTTAATCTGTTACAAAAGAGAACTTAGTAATATTATTAATATTGTCACATTAAAAATATTAAATAGTATATATGACATATACTGTTAAAAAAATACATATATACGTGGACAATCATATAATTATTGCAAATGTAAGAAATCCAGCTTTTTATTAATAGAAATTCATAATTTCATTAATAGAAATTAGACAAAAACAAACTTATTCAGTTAGTAAACTTACATTCTTGGATGATGGTAGTAATCACGGCAGTAGGAAGACATTGCAATAATGTTTAAGAATCCTCTTTAAAAGACATACAATCAACACGCGGTTAGAACATAAAAATCACTCCATTGTAAGCTTTTGAGGAGACGAGTTTCACTTACGTTCGACAGCTATGGATCGTGTTTTTTTTATCGCGCCTTTCACGGACATCCTGCGTCGCAAATTTTTCGCTGAACGTACCGGAACGTGTTTGTTGAGCAATCCCGTACGATGAGGAAATGGTCTCATCAAGTGTTCTTCTAAATATTGTTGAATCTTGACACCAAAAAGATTACACGTACAAATGATATATATAAATATATAATTATATATATAAATATAAAAATAAACAGTTTTTTATATATGTTTAAGTTTCACCTGAGGATTTAATTTGTCAGGACGACCGTCTTCAGAACTTCCTAGAAAACTAAGATTCGTAATACATGACGTGCTCAAGAAATCGTTCAAATTTCCTAACGATACTCTTGTACCGTTGATATACCCACTCTTGAGCTTCTTCATGGTGGTTATCATGGCTAACGGTATTTTACCTTGATCTGCAAAAAGATCAAAGCTAATTGATATTATTGATAAAAAATGAAAGAATAAATATTTGCTCTTCTTGCAATATCATTGTTTCTATATAAACAAATTTATAGAAACAATATAATGAAAAGATGTGTAAGAATCTATGCGGCAATATTGATATAACAATTCGTAAAACTAAAAATTATCACTTTGCAGTGCAAAATCGCATGCAATTTTCGTTATTTATATTTTTATTAATTTTCTTTTAATGCGTATTTATAGACAAGAGATTCATAATATCTAGATATAGCTAATCGCACGTTATAGCGCACGACTACACGTCGCGAGCGTTTCTGCTATATTCGACGAGTTTTTTGTAGGATGAGAAGCTAAAGTTTCCGACAAGAGCGTACCTAAATGATTATGAGTAGCGACAAGGGTTACGGTTGGTCTGCCGAGTATTTGCTTCCAGTTGATTTTGAGGAAGGCCAGAGTGGTTGTGTAAGTGCTGACAAGCAGGTCGGCATCGTTTGTCATGTAGTACTCCTCCGTGTCAAAGTTCTAACACATGCAACACACACGCATACCACCAAACACATAATAAAGCTATATATATTAGCTATAGGATGATCCTGTTGTTTTTATAGTGATATTATTTCAAGTGGAAGCTAATATCTCGCCTCGAACGTTTGTTTTTATCCCGCATTGTCTCGATCAAACAAATTTTCAATGTCAACACAACTCACAGTCGCATTCACTTTTCAAGACCCACGTAATAGGATCGTGTTAGTAACGACAAAATAAAACATCACGCAAATGAAATCTATATTAACATATTCACTGCGGGACATGTTGCATTTGACTCCAACGATAGATAAAGTTTGATTTTGTTTTATTTAAGAGAAGAATACGTAATGCGAGACGAATCTAATATAATAGAGAGACAGAAAGAGACAGGGAGAGACACGGAGAGACAGAGAAAGATAGGGAGAGATAGAGAAGGAAATATCCGCAGTGAACCTGTTAAAAGCATTATTATATCGTTATTATGTCGTAACCTTCTATGGATCATAAAATTGTTTTGTTCGAAGAATTTTTCTAACTTTGAAAATGACTTGTATTACAGAATGACAAAGACCACCATGATAACTAAAACACAAAATAACTCAGAATATTCAAAAACTTTGTTAAACCATAGAGGGTTAATAAAATTTGTTAAAATGTTGATGAGAATCAAGACAAGAACGATACATGCAAGCGGACACGTTAGTGTTGAGAGCGGACAGTCACAGCCGTTCAAAGAGGAACGAAACTTTCTCGCGAGAAAAATTTTTGTCAGCATTTTTCATAAGTTCTAAGAGTCGTTCAATTTATCTAGTCGTAATAATTTAAATTCTCAGATCTCTCAGAAAGTCTAAATTAGTGACTATAAAAAAGGAACTATGATCTTGGAATCATTTAAAAATTACCTAGATGAATGTTCTTGAGGGGCATGACCACGAGGGGTCGGCCCAACATATTCTGCCAACTAGACTTCAAGAAATTAATTTCACCTTTGAATATGTCAATCATGAGCTCATAATCCGATGCGATGTAGAAACGGGTCATATCTGTCAACTAGTCGATTAAATGCGAGAAACAAGAGGAAACATAAGAAAAGAAGTGAAGATACAGAGAGATGATAGAGACTCGTTAATAAAGTGCGACTACTTACTTGCGGTGTGAACGCGAATATTTTATCGTGCAAGGAATACAGTTTACTAGTACTGAGAATTCCGACGTCTCTTGATTTACGTCCGGACAATCCTAGCTTCTTATTACGCCCTGTACAAAAGAAAATTTCTGTATGTACATATCTGCAAATGAATGCATTTGAAGAAATAATCTTAAAAAAACTATCAGATATTTTACCTAAATATGTGTACAGATGACTTAGAACCTTTGCAGGCTGTACTTCAATCGGTGCGACTTCTGCGATCGTTTGCACGTGAATATCGTGCTGAGCGATTTTCTCTCTGATCTCTGTGTCCTCTGCCAAAATAACTACTTGCACCACGACATCTGGTTTTTTTTCGCTGCACAATCGTCTATTTAACGGATCAAGTTCGCCGACCGCGAGAAATCCCTGCGACGAAACAGAATTATAAACAAAAAGCATAATGTAGACATCTTCCAGATACGCTTCACTTACTTCTTGCAACAATTTTCCTAGGATATAAAGAGATTGCGCCCACATAAATGGACATCTGCCTAAAGCTATTCGTCTTTGACTACCGGGTTCGGCATATTCTGCCGATACGTTCTCAGGTGCGACAGAGTAGAGTTCAGGCACCAATTTCATACCGTCTTCTGTCTTGATCATTACTTCTTCTAACTGTTTGGTGTACGTTTCAACCGCTTCTTTATTGCTTTGAAAGCAATAATCTAATATTAAATAACAAAAAAACAATGGCCATTCGCATTCGATGTTCTCAAACATACGCAGCTCCCATGGTTCATAATAAAGCCTGTTTTTGAAAATAAAGCTCAAGGATCAAGAGATAAATGTATGTAAAATATAGAAGAGAACTGTATATACATAATCAAGTATACATGCCTGTTGAAATCTTCTTTTGGTGTTTTATATCCATCCCTCAAGAATCTTTTGCAGCCGTATCGTCCTTGCAATTTCTTGATAACAGCTTCCCGTGTCTCGTGAATCAAGTTGGCCTCGTCCACTGCGAATGCAGGAAAACTTATGATCGATAACAAGCCACTGTCCAGCTCCTTGGAATTCGATTCTCTCGGCAACATAGACTGTAACACGGCTTGACATTTTTGCGCCTCATCAGCCAAAACGTGTATGACCGATGTAGGTCCGCCTCTTGCGCCGAACAAATCCAATTCGTTCATCGCTTCCATCGCGGCTTTTGCCATACCAATACTGCTTGCATTTAATTCAGGTAAGCCGTGATTAGTTTTGTCTCCTCTTTCCCAAATTCCATAGTCTGGAGTGCAGTAAGCGGATTCGATATAAAACACCAAGTTCTGAATAAAAGCCACCTGAAATAATAAATGCTAAATTTAATACACTTACTTTTTTAAGTTTATGTAATATACTAGAGAATCATCAATACCTCATCCAAGTTGAAGACAATCTGTAAGCCAGAGGCTGTCATTTGTGCCAGAATTAAAAGATACAGAGAAATTGCATCAATTTGAAGATGTCCCCATGCAGTATCTCCAACCACAGTTTGTCCATTAACAGAGCTGTATTTAGCATGCAAGGCATCATGTGGATTTTGAGTTGACTTGAACTTTTCTACCTTTTCTTTCTGCTGCATCATTGCCATTAATAAACCTCTCATTAGTTTTACACAACTTTGTTCAAGTTCATAAGTCTTGGCTCTGTCTTCATCAGCATCAGCTATCTTCTTATAAGCCATTGATAGACCCCACACAGCAAGAATGCAATAAATATTGTCACGAATCCAAGCATGATCATTAGTGGGACTAGCTGGGAAAAGTCCAGTTACAGGATTTTGATGATTCATAATTATTTTGTGAACTATCCGTTGATAGTAGTCCAAACGGACACCAGAATTGCTTCTACTGCGCATTTTGTGAGTTGGTTTGTGAAACACAGTCCTGTGAAAAAAAAAAAAAAAAGTTTTATAAGAATCGTATGCAAATGTACTTTTACAAAAACACAAGATATCGTTTTACGAGACTAACTTGAGAAAGAGTAAAAGGTTAAAGATATATTAAGTTATATTTATTATGTCATACTTTTTATTAACGACTGTTGAAGATCTTTGATTTTGAGAAACAAATCGATATTAAGCGCAACGTCACGTAAAAAGACAAGAAAACTGCATTTTTTCACACACATTAACGAAGCTCTAGAGATTTAAAACGCAATGTGAAACGAATGTCAAACATGATAACTGCATAATATGTACTATGTAGCTAGTTTCAGAGGAAAATTTACGTATGCGCAATGCAAATTTTAACAGTATTACGCTCAGAGTTGTCAGTTCTCTCTTTGCACCACATCTTACTTTGCACCGAATCTTACTGGAGAGAATAAACAAAACTATTGAAAAAATAAAATTGCAGATTCTATTCGTGAATTAAAGAATTTCAAGTTTTTTCTTGGATAATAATATAATAAAAATTTATTAATACTTTTCCATCTAATTTTTATTAAAATCCAACGTTACAAAACAAATTGTGATATTTGAACTCTAGAAACAGTTCATGTTGTACTGTTACATCTAAACACGAGACTGTCAAAACAGTCATGTGCATGATGTAAAAATATCAGGTGAGTGATTTCCGAAAATGCGCAGTAACATCCAATCAAAGATTCAAATTGTGAGAAGCAATATGGCTGCTAATTAGTGCGTATTAAAAGTCGCACATCTTCGTAATCGTAAACATAAAATGTAAGCATAAGCTCAAGAACCAATCAAAGCTTTAGATCTGAAGAATGATTTTACGTCAAGATCATGTGAGTAATCAGCTGATTGCTATTTACGCATGCGCACGAGAAATATGGAAATTGGTGTGAAAAAACACATAATATATATAACTAGATATATATTTAACTAGATGTAAAAAGACTTAAACATTACATAATTTTACGAAAAAGAATAAAATTAGCAACTTTATCTATTGTGTTAAGTTATATATTATTGACAATTAATAAAATTAATAGAAATTCAAAGCTTCAAAATATTTACTAACATAAATATAATGATTTTAATTTACGATGTTTATCCTTTATATTTTATATTTTTATCCTTTATATTTTTTTTACGAAATGTTTCTTCAATTTCGAAATGACAGAACGAATATTTATTTTTTGCTAATTTTGCACTTGTACTGGCTTTAAATACAAGAGAAGAGAGAAAAGATAGAGATAGAGACAGGAAGATAAGATGTAAAAAAAAGATTGCAAAATAAAAAAATCTCAAAGTAGATAACTTATACTGATTTCTGCTGATTCTCGTACGTGCGACAAGTCCGCAGCAGCCATCAGATTGTTGCCAACATACGCAAATATGGTCTAACTGTCAGCTACTCGGTTCTACGGGCAGCTTATTTTTTTTATTTTTTGTTTTGTGCGATTCCGCGGGAATATTTTTATAATCCCCGGAGTTTCCTGTCAATCTGACCGGATCCGCGATATGGCACCGATGACCAATTTTTCATATCTATTGTTATTAATTACACTAACCTTATCTATCAACGCGGAGCCAGATGGAATGTCCTCGGTACCGCCGATTCCTGGCCGAGAATCTTCGCTACTACCGTCGTCGATAGAACATTCTTTCAATGCCACTGACGATAAAAAGGTGATAAATTGTGATATTATCTAAGAATATAACTGTACAGAATAAACAAATTTTGTACTATACTCTCGTGTAAAAATCACATAGGATTTAGGTATTTATAGTCAAATTCTACTTTTTTTTTTTCAAGTTGTATACATCGGGAATGGCAGAAGGAGGACCTATAATAATCCCGACCTCTCAACAATTAAACATTGAAAGTGCAGCCAAAGCTGTATCCAATAAGTTTGATGAGTCCAAACCAAGAGAAAATGTGCCTAAGGAAAGAAACGCCAATCCTTCTGTGGTCCCAAGAAAGGGAGTTGAAGAGAAAATAAAAGCAAGAAAAGGAGTAGATCCCGAACCAGAGAGAACAAATGTTTCGTTAAATCAAACTAAAAAAGAAGATACAAAGCCTATAACAGAAAGAACCAGCTCCATAAAAGAAACTTTAGGTAATACTCAGACCAAAACTTCTAGCATCAATATTCCAAAATTGAACACTACCAATTTATATCTAAACAACAACTTAGATCATAGTATAAATTTCCATCACTCCAACAAAAGTCTGATAAATATAACTGCGTCTCATGCAGAAGTCGCAAATAAGACAACAATATTAAAAATTTCCACTGAGAAGCATATACCAAAACCCAAACCAACAGTTACAACTGTTGACGGGCCGGAAGTCAACGAATCTAGACCATTGTCGCGTACAAAAAGCTCTCCATTAGGCATGCCGAGAAAAATTGACTACATTGTGCCAGTTATTATAACTATGATTGCTTTACCAATATTGGGTGCTGCTCTTTTCATATTGTATAGGCATGGTCGAGATTGCTGGGATAAGAGACATTATCGCAGAATGGATTTTCTGATTGATGGAATGTATAATGATTGAAGTTTGTGAGAAAAAATTTATGTTTTATAAGATTAAGTGGTTGTGTGATTATGTAAGAAAAAATCTAATCTCGAAAATTTTCATAATTTTTTTTATTGCATATTTTTATGCTGTTTTACGATAAAAAACATTTGAGATTGGCTTCTTTTTACATAATAGTGTCCAAAAACGTTAATGATTTTTATATCATTAAAATATATCAAAAGACTTGATATTTTACTATAACCATATTTTTAACATTTTATATCTAAAATCGGAGCGCTTTTTTATTTTCAAGCTTGCTATATATTTTGTTTGTTAGATATATTGTTGCCTTACTAATGATATACTGAGATTTTATAATTTGTAAAAGTAAAATATATGAAATGTTAAATATTTATTTTTTAAGATTTCTATTGAAAGAGCAATATTTCTTGTAAAATACTTTTATAACGTAAAAAAGAATTCATGTAATTGTTGCATTTTTTCTTGCAATTTTTGGAACATATAAATATTTTTTATATATATATATCGTATATATGATGTCTTTTGTGAAAGGATTCAAAGAAAAGATTGCCAAATACGACAATAATAGCAATTCGAAATTCAAGCAAAGATTAAACAGAAAGGTCACATTGTGCTTTGGAAGTGCTCTCTTAATGATTATCACCGACTATTTCTGCATGCAAGAACTTGTAAGATATCATGCAAAATACAATATGTATTTTACCAAAGACTATTCAAGTTTCGTATACTACGGTTTATGTTCTTTTCGTGTAATTTTTGGTCATATTTTGTATTTATAACGAAACGTTACATTTTATACATGTGATGAATAATTCATGAGTCTTCAAGGTCGTCCAAGTAAAACATGTTATCGATAATTGCCATACGTATAATATCAGTAAAATATTATATATAATATCGACTCGCTATATAAATATTAGGTTGTTCGAAAAGTTTGTAGCGTTTCCCAATAAGTAGCATTACCGTAGATAGGTTCGAATTAATGTTTCTATTTGTTAACATAATATGTATTTTGAATAGTTACATTTTAACGCGTCTTTTGTTGCGAAGATAACATTCAAAAGCTACTCGAAAAATGCCTAAATATCATTAAAAGAAAATAATGCATATATTGCCGAATAAAGAAATATACACAAAGATTTATATAATAAAGTCCTTAAAAACGCTACGTACTTTCCGAACAATCCATACAACGATTTGTGAAATTATTCGGTCAATGTGAAACATTTTGAGATTGTAATTTTTTGAAGCTAAATTGCGTTTTAGGCTTTTGAAAGTCTATATTTTGTCGACGCGTGGGAAAGCAATAACAATTATTTTTATACTACATCTATGTAAAAAAGTTATTGTTATAAAATATACATACTTGCAAGTCATATAATTGTTTACTGTGCTTGTTTACTCACCACACATCAAACTGAATGTACTTATATTATTATAAAATTTACAAAGAGGCAGAGGAAAAAACTGATATATTTATAAATATTTTATTAATAAGATTTCGTTATATATAGGTACACACATAAATTTAATAACATTAGTAATGTAAAGTATAAGAATTTCCACAATACGGAAAGAGAAGAGTTTTACATATATGCAACACACGTTACATATATTCAGCGGATATTAATCTTCAAAATTTCTGTCTCGAGTTCTGATGATCTCTAACGTGGTTCAAGATATAACGAATTCTACTCTCGCTTTTTGGTTTTTGTCTAAAAATTTCTTTATATTTTTATTTAAAAAATAACCCCAATAAACTATAAGGTATATATATATATATATATATATATGTACATACACATAATAAAATAATTAACGCAATAAAGATAAAAATTATATTTCTGTGCATTCTTCCTTTTTTTGTAACAAAAATATAGAATATCGAGAAAATATCTTTTATAATGAAGATTCCATTGTCCCATTAATGTTATAACGGTATATATCTATCACTACATCGATCTAATCCCGGTCTAATTCCCACGTAACGAGTAACTCTGTATAGCTAACGACGTATTATAAGACTCTAAAAGATGTACTTACTCTAAAGAAGTACAGTTTAGATCCTGTCTTCAACTAAATCCTAAGTCAAGCTAACGTCTGCGTCTCTTGTTTTTTTCGTGGAACTAAATACAAAAATAGTAATCACGGTACGAAACGCTGTTTATTATGGTTTCATTGCAATGCTAATATATATTTGAAAGTACTGCTGCGAGAGAAAAAGAGGAAAGAGTTGTACAATTTTTAATATTAAGACTGGATTCTTAAAAACAGTACTTTTTTCATATAGCACAGCAATAAAAACATAGTGTTTTCATATGTTTCCTTCATCTTCATTTATTTATTAAGAGAGACAACTTTTGTCTTGTCTGCTCAATTATAAAGAAGCTTTAGTTTTTTTCTGTGTGTATCTAATTTACAAACAAGTTATTCGCTAAAGTTTCACGTTATCAGAACATAACTTGTGCATGAATGTACAGCATAAATAATTTTGTTTCTTAGCATTAATGCTAAAAATATCATAGACAAGTCGTACGTGCGCAAATGACATCAAGGTCGAACTAAACAGAAAATTTTAAGATTCTTTGAAAACTATTCGACGTGTATAAATTTTGAAGAAAATATTTATCACAAATATCAGTACAACAAATATAATTTCTATTTAGATGATAATGTCATTTGTACAATTAAGGTAAAAAAAAAAAAAAAAAAGAAAAAACTAAATGACCATGTAAAGCCAAACGCGAACGGTGCGCAGAAATTATGTATATATAACAGTACATCACGCATATTTCTCGATTCCAGTTACAGATCCTCATCAGTGCAGAATCATAAAAACGGATAGCGAATAAATTGTCATGAGCAATGCGAAAAATCGTGCATGAATTTTCTGGTATACACAACAGGCGAAGAAGACAGATTCAAATCTGCGGAAGTTGCTGTGAAGGCAACTGTGTTGCTTAGAAAGCCAAACATTGTGAACTATATTTGTCTACCAGAGTACATCTTTGTCCGTGTGTAAAACGTTGTTCAACACACCAAAGAGAGATAAGGATAAATTTGTAAAAGATAAGTTTCTAGAACTTGTGTTCTTCAAACGCTGTTTTTTTTTAAAGATGTAGCTCACCAACATGAATTTTTGGATAAATTTGCCAAGATGAATCATCTAACCACAGTGAATCATGTTGAACGAAATCCAGACGCAGACATCAGGTTCAGTTGTCATTCATTCAAGAAGTTTTTTAAGATATGTGCCA
Source organism: Pseudomyrmex concolor (assembly GCA_014839585.1). Classification (NCBI taxonomy): domain Eukaryota; kingdom Metazoa; phylum Arthropoda; class Insecta; order Hymenoptera; family Formicidae; genus Pseudomyrmex; species Pseudomyrmex concolor. The sequence continues at coordinate 4,982 of QVOB01020952.1, read as the reverse complement.
TAACTTCTCGGATCGGTAGAATCGGCATCATCTGTAGTTGAAACGTCAGCATCTATATCGACGTGCGTATTGTTTGCTTTTCAAGCGAGAGAAGTTTTTCAGGCTTCCCGTATGTTCTTACATTTCTAGATGACTTTAGTTACGAAACTTTTATTTTCGAAGAATTAAAGAATTTAAAAACTTTTTAAAATCTTTAAAATTTTTGTTAAAAAAAAACCGACAAAAACATTTAAATTCTTCAGAATAATGGCAGTGATAAAGATATCATGTATAATAATCTAAAAAATTTATTTACATCTGCAGACACATTCAACATCATTCGTTTCGAATCTTCGTTTCGTTCTCGGAGCAAATAAGGCAAAAGAATTACAGAATAGCTAGAAATATTGCACTCAATGCGAGGTTTTCATTCCGAATATTACCTCAAAAACTTTCGTACAAGAGGTTCTTCTATTTCGACTTGTATTTTGCTTCGTCCGGGAAGGCCTCTCTGGGCGGCACAAGGCTGAGCATCATGACGTGACGCGCATAGTTTCGCGAGCTGCGGAACTGTGTGTCAGTACCATGGATGCGATCAAGAACTCCAAGTACACCATAGCACTGGTTGAACCTGCAAGTGTTTGTTTAGATAACTATAAGCATAAATTCTGATTTTTCAATGTAAAATCAGTAGAAACAATCAGTTGTAATGCGCTAAACGACGCACGAAGCCTAATGAAAGTAGGACACGTGTTCTACGAAACCGTAAAAGTGATTTTACGGTTCCGAGAGAAAAAATTTTAGAATTCAAAGCAAAGTAAACAAGCTATTTGCATTGATATTTATAGCATCTCTGAGCATTTTGTAGCGTCTCCACCGTAAACCATAAATTGAAAGGATTTGTTGAGATCATTACTTTAGATGATGAAAATCATGAGCCTCCGGCGATGGGAAGAATGGCAGATGATATCCGGAATGTGCGTTCAACGTCGAGAGAATTGCGAGCGAAAACCATATCCAAGCGGTGGCTACGTGAGAGCCCATGATGAAAACACCCAAGAAGGGCGGAAGTAGATTTGAACCAATATGCTCCAAAGGATGACAATATAACGCGGTAACGGCTATGGGTGCAGTCCATTCGTGATGCTGCTTATGTATATATTTATACAAAGAGCCTTTATGAAGAAATCTGTAAAACATATTTCAGGAAATAAACATTTATATAGAACACATTAAATAATAAAATTAAAAAAAGAAAATAATGTATATAAATACAATTTATAATAAATAATTTGTTCAAAACTTTTAACAATAGTTTTTTTTACTGCAATTATTCAAGCCCAACATTCACTTTAACATATATAATTGACGATTAAATCACTAAATATTTTTGGTAGACAGATGGACACGGATGTCATTTTTATAACTATATATAAATAAATATTGTTTTTGACTTAACATATTTTGCATTTAATTTACTAGACGCATCAATTATTTCGACTTTCAAACGAGACATACCTGTGCGAATAATAAAAACCAATTTCCTCACATAATATGTGAATCGCGATCTCGGCGAGCACCCAATGGAAGGTCGGCAGCTTACGTACCGGGGAATAACCACGCCATTCCATAAAGTAATAACCGAGATACATAATAGGAAAGCCGACGACGATCTGATTGAACAGTACTTGAGCAATCACTTTGCATAACTTCCGATTGTCGACCGGCTCGTTCGTACCGGGTTGTATTTTGTATCTACGCAGCGCTGCCGGCCGATTCGTAATATCTAGGATGGTGTAAATTCCGCCGACCAGCCAGTAAACAATAATCGTCAGCGTCAAAGATCCTGTAACCATAAGGCTGATTAACATTTCGCAATATCACGAGCTTCCTCTTTTTCTGTATAAAAAAGTAGTATAACAATTGTAATTTCATATAATTAATTCAACACATTTAATTTTGATACAATAATAACTGTATAATTGGACAAAAGTTATATATTATAATAGTTTCCCTTTTCAAGAAAACAATTAAAGTGAAGTAATTTCGAACTTACCGTAAACCCATAGCGTAACAGGATTGTCACCAAATTTATCTAAAATTTTATCCCATTGCGCTTGCCAGAAGTCGCCAGATGCACCCCAGAATCTTTGTAAATGCCTGAAAGTATCGAAAATTTAAATACATACTTTTAAAAACTGCAAAAATATTCTGAAATAGTAAATAGCACGATAAAACATTTATTTAGCTCGTGTAAAAAAAAAAAAGAAGTTTTTGTATACGCAAATTCTTTTGCAACCGGATTAAAAATACACTCTATTCTTTTTATTTCTATTAAGTAAAAAGAATCCGTAGATGCCATTCTTCGCATTACCATGTCAGAGAATTACAGAAGGCGGCAAATCCTATCACCACAGTTCCGATAACGAAAAGAACACTCCTCAGACTCGAGAGAAGCGTCGGTGGAGTTTGATTCTTCGAGACATCGCTGATAGCGGAGGTTGCTGCAACAATTAATAAACGTATAAAATGTATGTTTAATTGCTCTGTGTGCAGAGCATGATGCATATGAAACCTGTGCTCATATATATTCACTTTTTTCTTTTGAAAGCAAAGTTTTCCACACATTTAGCAGAAAAATAAATCGATTAAAAGAACCCAAGAAATAATGATGATGAGGATGACTTTCGGTTCGGAACAAAAGATTTAACTGATGTAAGAAGTGGGCAATTCGAACCAAAAGCGGGATGTTATGCCAATAAAATTACTCATAAATTTTTTTTCTCGGAACAATGTTCCGGGCCATATGACGACATCTCAATAACAACTATTATCTTTGACACTTACCTTAGCATTGTCGGTTATTGTGCCGAATGTCTTTTCATTTTTAAGGTTAATCCACTGAAGATGACTTAAAAATTAAAGTCGAAACGTTTGGATAAAAAAATTTATGAGTAATTTTATTGGGTTTGGGTTTGAATTGCCCACTTCTTACATCAGTTAGAACCCAAGAAGTTTGTAGAGATCAAAAGATTGATTTTTACATATTACTGTAGAGTGATATTTTAAGGAAGAATAGTCGCTGATGTTATTAAAAAATTTGTAAAGTTAACAGAATTATACAATTAACTAAACAGAATGACGCAAGAAACTGATTTATTTATTCCTCTTCTTAAAATGATCTTATGTAGATCACTTGAAATTCAACTGTATAAACTTCCTGGGTCCTTTTAACAGTTATTTGATTACGTAACAGATGAATTGAGTGTAAATTGTAAATAAGAATAATAATATCATTTTAATGTGATAACGACAAGTGCTAAACAGTACACCATTTACAAAACTATTTGTCACATCGTAATAATGAACTCTTTTTGATAAATCACATGTATATTGTTGTACTTGCGCAATAATCTTCTTCGGTGCGTACGCACTTGATATCCGCTCCGCTTATATATGTATATATACTATCCTAATTTGTCTTCACGATGCTATTTATCGCAATGAAAAAAAGAAAAACAAGAGGAAAGTCTCTCCGAAACAATAATTACATTTAATAACGAAGGGGACTTATATGATCGTAGATCTTTTTATATTGCTTTGCGGTACTTCACTCGAAAGTCAAAAAGATAAAATCATGTTACGATATCTAGGCAGTATCTTGTGCGTCTATTGAGAATGATTGCACGCATATCTGAAGCAATAGCGCTGCTTTGCTAAACGCAATCTCTTTCCAAGTCACGTGCGACAAGATGTTAGCACAAATAGCTTTGAGAATGGACTATTGAGTAAATCAATTTTGTGATCATTGTCACTTTAAAAACATATTGTTTGCAGAAAATCAGGTAAATAAGTTCAAAATTACGAATGTTATAAAGATTTTACACACATACACACGTATACATTATATAAGATCTTTTTAAAAAAAGATAAAGATATGCAATTTCATCAATATAAGAATTTTTATATTACATATATTAAGATTAAAATAAAAATATTTTGGATTAATCTCAAGTGGAAATTTACGTAACGTAAAAAACAAAATCATATCTAATATGAAAATTAATTACTTAATTATTAATTAAGAATTACGCGTGTGATTTATAAATTTTTTATTATTAAAGATCGATATGGAATAAATATTATTAAGATATAAGTATATTATACATATATACATAAAATTAAATATATGTAAAATGATCAATGTAAATTTTTGCAAAAGTTGATGTATAAAAAAATATTTAATAGAGAAAAGACATTGTATAGATAGAAAGTCGATTTTTTGTGGATAAAGGTATTACAGAAATTTTGAGGTCAATCTAGTTTTTTTTAAATGGAATCACTAATTTGTTTATATAAATCAATTCTCCTCGTAATATTCGTCGTAAAAAGTTATAAGAGTAAAATATTCAAAAAGTGTGAATAGCTGCATATATACAACATATAATGACTATGTAAAAGATATAAATAGTACTAACAAAAGAGTAATATGCTATAAAAAAAAAGAGATAAATAAAAGAAACTTTTGTCTCCTCTAAATATTGTTACTGTTTTTATACATGTACAAATTAACTAGGTACTTGATAATAAGAGCTTTTCAATATACATGTACGTAGTATTTATCAACGATTACACACATCCACATAAAATTAAACATTATCTAATTAAAAAAAGTTTTCTTTGTTATGTACAATCTTTTAGAATATATTTCAATTCTTGAAATTTTAACGAAGTTTGAGCTAAATGTTTCTCATAAAATAACACGCCAATATTTTTAATTACCGGATTCCAGAAAAGATTCATCAAAATCATCGCCAATGAGATGCGCTTTTTCGAGAATATCGCTATTAATAGCATCGTTCAGCACTCACTTTTCGCTTTTTTGTAGTTACGGGGGACTCTTTGCGGCCAGAACATGATTTTGTATGTCGTCTCTTAAACGCGCAACTGGTTTCTCTGTCGTGAAACGGATCGCGCCGCGAACGTGGAACCACCGACAGATC
>QVOB01020951.1:0-53071 GCA_014839585.1 Pseudomyrmex concolor | reverse complement strand
CGCGTCGCGTCGTCGTCGTCGTCGTCAATGTCGTCCTGACCCGGGTTGGGTTAGGGTATACACGTAGACAGGATACAGCGCCCGCCCCGAGGATCCTGGAAGGTCCTTTCAGAAACGTCGATCCGCATACTGCCTGCCTCGCGGTATATTTTCGCGGTCCAGCGAGCGAGTTATTCAATATGCTCAACCCCGAAAGCCCCGGAGCAATCTCCGTGCTCTCGCGCGTAGCTACTCGCGCGTCTGTGTGGATGCGAGGTCGCCGTGATGTGTGATGTGTATGTGTGTGCGAGAAAGTGTTGGCGTGTGCGTGCGTGTGGGTGTATGTAAGAGCTATATATTACGGAGGGAGAATGGAGCGGGTAGATTCTCGCTGGCGCTCCACCCGTGGTGGCGGTGGGTGCAGTATTCTCTGTCGCGTTTTGCGGTAGAACGCGGATAGCAGTCGAGAATAGAGGACATCGCGCGACACATCCGGTGTAATCAATTATTAAGGCGACGCATCGAGAAACAGACCAATAAAGTAATCTATAATATAATCTACTCAAAGAATGCAATGTTTTATATGTATATATATATTATTCATCCTTTTGTTTTTAACGCCTCGAATAAATGTTAAATTTCACTTTGTGCGATTGAACGCCCGTTTACTAGTCTCATGTTGCAAATCTCATTACTCGCTTTGGTGTGTTCATTGAGGACTATGCCGCTATTAATTATATAAGAGCGGAAGTTTATGCGGCAACTCGTAAACACGTTCGGAATCGGATATGTATACGCGAAAATCCTCGCGCAAATACAGATGTAACGGTTCGCCGGAAACTCGGGGGACCGCAGCCTATGCGGGAATCAAGGCTTCCCACGAGCGTCTACGGCGTAAGAGGGGTAGCAGGATGGGAGTTGGGGGGAGGGGGGAACGGCAAGAGATCGAGAGGGATATAACCACCTCAACAACTCTCTGCGTTGTCGGCTTTTCGGGGGTGGCTTAGCTCGCTTCGAGCGTGTGTTCCGGCTTTCTCACTCTCTCCTCTTTTACCGCGCGCGCGGCGTTGCCTTCGCCTGTGAAGTTATCAGATTTTGATAAAGTCCCCGGTGTATTAGAGACTCGCGCTGTTTGCGTTTCTACGTAGATCCCGTCTGCGTTGCCACCTCCTCGCTACACCCGCACCTGATCCCTTCCATCAGGATTCGCGATGCCAGTTACTTCCTTCCTTTGTGAACAGCGAGACCCCGACTGCGCTCTCTTTTTTTTTTCTGCTCGACTGACTGCGACGGGAGGGACGCGTGCGCGCGAGTTACTTGCGCTCTTTTATTCAGCGGAAGATCTGCATTTTCGTAGCGATACACCCGTCGTGCTTTTATTTGTCGTTTCATTATTAATTCTCGTCTGTGTTTATTTTTTTTGTGTTAAAAAATTTTGCTTACAAAATCTTACATTCAAAAACTTCTTAAGACTTTATGTTTGCAAAATTTAACTCGCCGCACTTCTTCCAGTTGTGTATGAGAAATAATTTTCTAAGACAGAAGAAGACAACGCGCCGCGTCTTAGAAAATTATTCCTCGTACACAACTGGAAGAAGTGCGGCGAGTTGAGTTTTGCATAAAACCTAAATCAACGGTCAGAAAAGACAGGATTTATGGTCGCGTGAAGTCTCTCTCTCCGCGTGCGAGATGCACGTTCTTTCGAATCATTACTACATGCCTTCCGGTACCTTCTTCTTCGAGTCACGGTCAAGTGTCACTCAGTGTGGTACCACCGTTATCTTGATGACCTTAAACGAGAAAGAAATATGGAAGACGACGCGAGGAAATGTCATCGCGTTGCGCAATCTTCTACCGCGAAAAATGTCCTGCGGGCCGTGAATGTGTCTCTTCGTCCGCCCGCAGATGGACGACAGATGTCCGACGAATCAGGCAGAATTCCCGTTTCGGAAAGCGCCGGCGTGAGAAAATTGCACAGCGCGGAATATATTTTTCGCGCGCCGGAGAAAAATCGTAATGTCCACATAAGCGAGCGAGAGGCAAGTCGCCTCTATGCACGAGACCGTTTTGATCTATCATATTCACCGAGCTACAAGTCACATGACAGATAACACACTATCCTCGCATTTGCGACTTTTACAAATCAATTTCCATTACCTTTGCATTTGTGGCTTTTACAAATCAATTTAACCTTTGTATTTCGACGCGACGAGAATATTAAGAGCGCTGAAAATATATAATCAACTTTATGTTGAGACTTTCGCGACGTTACGTTATACGTGTAAATAAAATAACAGAATTTGCCGCGTAGGTCACGCAATGTTTATCGAGAAAGAATCAACAAGTCATGAAGAGTAAGAGAGTCACTACATAAAAAATCATTTCTCACCAAACAATTAGCTTAGTATCGCGAGATAAAGTCGATCGAATGAGCAACAAATATGCTTCCGAAACCGAGCGAAAATATTGGCCGACGAATTAACGACGATAATGACCAAAAGAGCAGCGAGCACGCGATATATATTCGCCGAGAAAGAAACCGTCAAAAAGCCGCGGCACGTAGGTGAGCAAAAAGCAGTAGAGACAAAGGCAATGATTAATTCTACATTGGATGTCCAGGATCATTAGCGGCCAGACTGCCATGACACCTGCTCGCACGAGCCCTTCGTGATAGATTACCGGGTCGAGGCGAGGAGCGAGACGACGTGCGAGCGGTCGAGTCGCGACCGGGATCGTATATGCGCGCGCGGCAGTTGTTAATGATTCCGTATTTCGACATTCTGAGCGATATTCAGGAAGCAATGAAAAAGAACTCGGGTATTACTGCCACTCGCCCGGGGTGGCCGGCGCGCAATTCGCGTGGCAGCTTTTTGTCAAGGGCTGTTACGAGGTAACGTGATTGATGGCGGCCTGGCAAGGTGGCAGGTATATACATACATATACCTAGCGTTCGCATTTCGTGCTCGCATACGCGATGCAGAAAACGAGAGCGTGCGCGCGAAAAACGCGATTTAATAAGAACCACGGAGTGTCGGTGTGTAATTAAATGCTCGGAAAAATCGCGCGGTATGTATTTGAGTTTTCTCCCGCGGCAGCAAGTGGAATAAGTCTGAAATATGACAGTGATTAATTCGAAGGACGAAAGTCCATAAATATCACGTACTTATTTTATATATTGTGTTCGTGTATGCGCGTTGTGTGTACGCGCGTTGATATAAACCGGCAGTTCCGGTTTTTATTATTTGTATCAATCCGCTTCAAATATGTGACCACGCACGTTTAACTCGCACATTACGACGACGCAAACTCCCATTTCGCACAGTCAGCGCGAACATTTCCGTCGAAGCTTCAAAGGAGCCAACTTGTCCATCGGCAAATAATTAGACACGTTCGCGGAGACACATTCGTCTCTTAGAAAGACGAAATGGCAAGGGACGCGGAAAGGTACAAATAGGTAATTGACGTATGCGTGGGACCAGCTGTCACTTGTTTCCGCCGAGATCGCTTTTTGTTTCACGAATGTGCTGTTGCGAAGACCGGCAGCAGAGCGTGTGCGGGTGCCTGTTTTCACGCCGACGCCGTGGGGGTTCCCCCATTTCCCTCGAACCGTAGGGCACCTACGTGCCCACGAAAACGTATGTGTTCGACCCTGACGGGGCGCGTTAGGGACGAAACGAAATATTAGGGCGAGATATTGGACCGCAAGCTACTAATTCGTACGATGATATTGATTCACACACGGAATCGTCCGGTGACGTGCATCCGGCAATCTCTCCGGCTTGGCACACACCCACACACACATTCTCCCCGTGTATATAACGTGGGGTATCTCGTACTTTCTCTACGATCCGGCAGTCAAGGCTCCCGTCGATTCTTTGTCCCTCTCGCTGAAGAGAGCAAAGAGTGAGATTGGCATCAACGACATACAAGACACACACACGCGCACACGCGCGACGTTTACGAGAGCGAGATCTCATCACGCCCACTCACGTGACGCGGATCTATATTTGAGGGATATGATCATTCGACGGAAACACGAAAATAACATTGGCGCGAATATAGAATCAGCGTGTGTGTGTGTGTGTGTGTTTCACTCCACTACGGCCGGTTAATCTGATCGAACGTGCGCGCATTGTAATTCTTGACGGGGGGAGGGATGGTGATCGAAATTTACACGCTCGCATGGCTGATCGCGCGTGGCGATATCGGATAGTACGAACGAAAGCGAATTTTGAATTCAAACGAAACATTGTTATTTGCATTCGTGTGAATCAAAACCGACCATTGTCTCGTTAGTACAATTCGATCAGCCTTGAACGTGTAACACAGCGGGATCATTCATCGAGAATGCTCATTCATGCCTTGGCTGGCGAAATGAGTTCGCCATAATTACGAACGATCGAATTGCGGCAATATACGTTTCAACGCCGTCGCGTTGAATATTTCTCGGCTCGAACATCGTCGTGAATTATAACGCGAAGAATCTCGCAACGTTATCACTTAATTCCGCGTGGATCGAACGAAACAACAGGGGGAAAAACGTCGCGTCGCACGACAAACGCTGCGCGAAACGAAAATATACAACTCTTAACGAGCCGTTTCATGATTATTACCGTATTTATAAAACTTGACGGCGCGTACTCAAACAAAATGTTTAGTCAAAGCCAACATATTGCTCGCGCACGGGAAGAGAAAACCAGTGTCTTGTCTACTATAATAATCATCCACCTATTTGACGAGTAATTGCAGACGCGCTGAGGTTAGCTGGCATCAATCGTCATTTCATTAATATTCCACTGACCGAGCGAGAAGCGCCTCTTCACGCTCGCTCCTTCGGTACGCGCGGAACGAGTTTTTCTACACGCCATAGTATAAGAACACGCGCGAGGGCAGCGCGAGATGCTGCGCTGCAACTTCATCGATCCCCACACACCGGACGAGGTGCGTGTTATCGTGCGCGTAGTATATACCGCCGGTCCGAGCTTTGTTTCGTTCCCGAACAAATGGTCGCCGGTTCATAGAGGGCGTGCACGCGGGGGCCCTCCGTGCAAGAGAGGGATCATCGATCGTCACTGATCGTTAGCCGTAGAGACACAGTAATTGCCGCTCATTAGGGGGCTAAAGGAGCGTATTATGCGCGCTGAAAAGAAGGATCGCGCCGAGGCGGATTGCCGAAGCGAGAAACTCGGAGAGGAAGGGGAGAAGAGGGAGAAACGAGAAGACGAGAAGCGAGAGAGAGAGTGAAAGAATGACAGAGAGAGAGAAAGAGAGACGGAGAAAAAAAGAGAAGAAAAAGGAAGTTTCCGTCGGGAGGGAGGGACCGTTGAAGGCGTTGAAAAGAGTACTCGACGGGTACGTGAAGGAGTTCATGAGGTAACCGATACCTCTCTCGCAGCGCTTTGTTCCCCGACTCGGCAATGAAATATAGCTATGAGATGCCATCCGTGATGCCATGATCCTTTCCCTCTTGCGGGTGCCGAATTAATGCGCGGTTGCGTGTCTTCCCGATTCCCCGACGTGTGTAACTTCGACGCTCACAGACGCGCCAAACGTCGCGGAGCCGTTTGCTAGTCACAATAATGTCGGAAATTACATGTTCCCTTCGAACACGTTCGATGTACAATCAAACTTCCATTCAATGTTTTGACAATAATCTGTATAAATCAGGATTGACACGCCCGTTTAAAGACAAAAATCAGTAATTAGGAGTGAATGCAATTAAACCTGAATAAGCATTTTATCTCAGTTGTCACGTATTTTACCGTCAATTGCGAGTTTAAAATAAGCTCCGGCTGCTCGCAAAACTGAGAAAAAAAAACTCGGATCCTCCGTCAAACAAGCGTCTAATGTAGTGTGATATATCACACGCGGGGTGATTACAATGCCCGCGACGACGCGCGTTTCTCAGGAAGGCACGCCGACGTGCGAGGATGGCTCACGCTGGCGTGACCTCCGCGCGCTCAAACCGATACGCTCAAACGAGTCTCGATCACCTGACACCGCTCATTACACGCGTCCCGTAACAACGCGGCCCTGACGCGGATAATTAACGATATCGAGATACGAGAAGCAGCGACGCGCGCGCGTATCGATCTCCGCAAAATTTATCACCCGAACTTCAACGGCCGAGATTGATCTTCTCGATTCGTGTGCAACTCCTCCGTCTCATTCTCCCCACGCCAGTCGATCGATCCTTTAATAATGTAATAATGCTTGATAAACGCTTGTGAAACGCGCAAATGGAATACGCGAATCGATGACACACGTTAAATGAAATTATGGATCACTTAGCGCGTCGTCGATTGAACCACTGAACACCCACACCGTAAGAACTTTCAGTGTTCTTTTGTGAATGTTATCCCGATCGTAATTCGAAGAGATAATCTCATGAGAGTAGTGTAAAGTAAACTTTGTGTGCGAATTAAACATTCGATATGAGACGCATACACTGATTGATCACTTCGTTCATTTACGCTGAGAGTAACAACATTTCATCTCAATGAAGTATCGATGTATCTTTTTGTCAGTAATAAAGAAAAGAGTTTGAGCGAAACGCGCATTTTTTTACTTTGTTTTTGGAAGATCGAAGTCGGATCTGCTTTTTAGAAACAGTATAATTCTCTTTCTTTCTCTCTCTCTCTCTCTCTCTGCACACATACCGTGCGCGCAGAAGTATGTCATTCCCGCGTGATTCGTTCGAGCAATGAGATAGAAGAACACTCGTTCTTGTCGCAGGAGGTACTTCTACCATGCGTAGCCGCCACTACCACCTGTGCGATATAGAATTCCACCGGCCCGTGATCAGGGTGTCTGGTTACCTTAGTTAGAGCCAGGTACGTATCTATCTACGATGATTTCCAAGGACTACCTCGTATGTAGAAAACCAACGACTTCACCTTCTCTCCTTTCTATCTCTCTCTTTCTCTCTTTTCTTCGTAACGACGTGTTCTTCTAGCGAGGTCGCTCTTGCGCGAGAGTTCGGAGGGTGTATCGAATGTCCTACCATCCTGCGGTCCCGTCTATAGTGTCCGGCTACCCCACGCTCGTTTCACGGTTAATTAAGCGACTAACAATCTGACCACGAGACGGTTAGCAGCCAGGGAGGCCCGCGATCTTCAGAAACTCGTAAACAGAAGGAATTCTTCGAGCATGAATGAAACCACGACGAGGCGGACGCGATGAACGAGAAGAGAAGGGAGGTGATTTTGGGGGCAAAAGAAATGAAAGAAGAAGATTGACAGGAGATATCGATCGTCCTGATCATCGGGGCCACCTTTGGGAAGAACGCACCACCGGATTGACGGCCGATATTTTTCGATGTTCCCCCGACAAACCGCGTCCCGGTGAATTACGTTCCGCTTCTCGTTCGCCGTCGCATAGATTCGCCACTTTTTAAGCCGATTGAAAGAGTCATTGTATATAAGAGTGTATAAAACGGATCGCTTTCGTGAAAGAGCGCGCTGCTTAGATATAATATAGCTGACACGAGATCATTTCGATTATGTTTATTTTCGATGATGCAGGGAGTTCAATTTCACTGTTCTGACTAACGAATTTCAGTCAAGGCATTTTAAATAATCAACAGACGCGATATAATTTCTTATACGTATGCACATGAGATTTTTATTGTCACAAGTTTCTTTGTGACAATTGTTGTAACGGGAAAAGCAATCAGCGCGTACACAAAAGACTGGATCGGCACTTGGGAGACCAATAAAACTCGGTGAATCGCTCTCTATTCACTTAGAAGACACGCCCGGTGACTTTATAAACTCGTCCGAGTGAATCAAAGGAGAAACGAGGGCGGATTAACCCCGGCGATGTATCGAAGGTATCGTCTCTTGTTTCGTTCGCTCATGGCGGGTAGTTATACCAGGAAAAAGGCTCCGATACCTGCTAACAAACGACCAACAGATGATTTAGCACATATTCCACGGAGGGCGCTCGATCGCCTTTTACGTGTAGCGGTGCCCAACTGAGTATGATTGTTTTATAATTAAGCCGTTACCGGATAAGGCACGGACGCGCGGGCGGCGGTGGTGATTAATTGTTTTCGAATTGAAAACCTATAAGACGCGGTGGCGTCTTAATTTCATCGTGCCCGTGCGAAGTTGTGGTTCGTGATTGCGATCGAAGAGAAAAAGAGCAAGAGACAAAAAGAGAGAGAGAGAGAGAGAGAGAGAGAGAGAGAGAGAGAGAGACGGGAGGGAGAAAAATGATCGCTTGATGTACTCGGCGACGTAAAAATAAATTAAAACTTCCCGAAATGATCCGGTCACTAGCGTAATCGAATCCCAACCTAATCGTTCTGGCTGACAACCGTAGCTGAAGAGACATCGTTTGATGTCTAGGATCGGCAAATTATTCTATTCTGCTCACATGATAGATTATATTATTTATGTTCAGAAAGATAATTTACATAAAAAGAGAGAAGAGTTGTGTGCGCACAACTTTGTTGTCGATATCTAATCGCGCGATATCAATTATGAAATCGTTTCCCCAGCCGACTGGGGAAACTTCTTCGCACCCCTATTCACTCCCGATGTTTCGTGTCTCTACGACCGACGACGTCTCGACGTCGAAAATTCGGCGCGTCTCGAAAGCGCGCCGCATTTAACGGGGCAAATAGACAGCGTTGCGCGGCAAAAGGGTGCCGACTGAAAGGCAAACAGTTTAGCTGGAAACAATTGACTGCAGATTGAAGAGAGAGCGTACGCGCAAAGGGGAGGAGGGAACAGGGCGGGAGACATCTGACGATCGATGCACGCGTCGCTGCCACGAGAGAGCGAAGTTACATCTGTCCGCCGATGAAAATAGATTTTGAGAGCCGTGCCCGGGCTCCAGGGGGGAAGGAGAAGGGAACGAGGTTCTGCGGGACGGGAGGGTGGTGGAGGGAGAAACAGAGGGGGAGTTGGCGTTGTTAAAACACTCGTTTCCAGACCAGGAATTCGTGTTTCTCGTCACAATGCCGGCGCTTTGATCGACCGCGCGCGCGACCAACCGGCACCGAAGGCGACGCGTTTGTTTTTTAACGTTCGCGAATTGAAAAAACTTATCAACGATGTAATGCGTCCGCTCGGCTGACCGGGGAGGAAACGCACCACGCCGTCGCTGCTGCGAGTCTCCGGCGAGCGCTTCGCAAAACTGCGCATATTTATTAACAGAGGGACCGCTGTTGGTACTTTGTGTTTTCCAAATGACAGCCGCTCGTTTGGAAAATATTGTACGACGCTCGAGCGTGGTGTTACGCATTTTTTTTTCTTCGTCAAAGTTGTGTTCGTTACGCAAATGCTGTTGATTTTAATTAGTCTTTTCTATCGGCCTGACCGCACTCACTCCGCCGGTGTATGTGTGTGTGTGTGTTCTGTGTTTGTTCGTAAAATATAAATTTATCAATTTAATAGATTTCTCGTCGCAAAAAACACATAATAATAATCAAATTTACGTTATTGCATGCGCGGTACTGTAGAAACGCGCCGCGAACACGACTTAGACAATATTCACTTTTTGTTGCCAGAAGAAACGAAAGCGCAATGCAATTTGTCTAAGCGTAAACACCATGGCATCGTCGAGGATAGCAAGCAAACAGGCGGGTTAGTCGTGGTACAAAAATTTCACTGACAGCGCGACGAGGATGTTCTCCGATGTTTTGTCTCGTCAGACCCTTTTAGCGTCACTTAAAACAAAACAGTGTATCGATTTGACCGTTTCACCCCCTCGGCTGGCGCACTCCAAACGTACCCGCGGGGGACGTTCGGCGCGTCGGCGAAGACAAGTAACACTCGATTCCACGGTGGTCCTCGAAGAGAGAGAGTGTATGCTTTGTTTTTTCCCGCCTACTATATATCTCACTTGTCTCGCCTTGGGTACGTACACATTGCTGCTTCGGATGCGCCAAAAGCGACGTATCAACTTCGAAACCTTTCTTTCAACGACGCTCCCGATGATGTAACTCGCGGGCACTTGTTCCTCTCAATCAACGACTCCCCGATTTAAGAATTTTTGTGAGAAATTGCATTTTGCAAACACGACGCGAGTTACATGCGAAGAAATTTCCGAGATAAAAATTCGAGACGAATTCTATATCCTGATGGAAGAAATATTACTCGGTAATATCCGGCTCAGTAATTCAACGTGACGACTTTGACGTAATGCTTCCCCTTCGTCCTCGTAATCCTTTCTGTCTTTGTGTGCGATACGTATTAACATTGACACTATTATAATCCCTTCTGCGATATGGAAAATCAATTCAATATACGATTGTGCTTATCCTGAAATAAGAAGCGGCACGTACATACACACCGCGAAAAACGTGCGGGTTACGAAATAGCAAATTAACAGCTCGTGCATTAAATGATACGTCCTCGACAACAACATAATACGTCTTCATTAAGAGCCGATCGTTCAGCTCGCGTGGCATAAAAGAGTTCCGAGGAGGTGGTTACCAACCCACCAGGACGACTTTTTCCGCCGGCCGACGGCATTCCTCCCTTCTTCCCGCGACCTACTCCACCCTCTTCATCCTCTTTCTTCTCTCCCCCACCTCTTCGTCGCCATCAATCCAGCAAGAAAATTGAATGTCGGCGTCGATTCCTCATTCGGGAGTTTTTTTTTTTTTTATTTCGCTCCGACCACCAGCACCATTATAAAGTATAATGCGGGAACTGTGAGTGTGTTTCCCAGATTATCGTCGCCTGCACGACGCGATACCCTATGCCTCGCGTGTCAATTAGCCACGGTATATGAGGTTACAAAGTATGCCGGGTCTTTGCACCGCGCGCACCAGCCAGCCGAGTCATAAGAGCCGCGAGATCGCTTCCGATCGTTAGGTAAAAGCGACCAGCTGATTCCCGTTCAG
This sequence comes from Pseudomyrmex concolor, assembly GCA_014839585.1. Classification (NCBI taxonomy): domain Eukaryota; kingdom Metazoa; phylum Arthropoda; class Insecta; order Hymenoptera; family Formicidae; genus Pseudomyrmex; species Pseudomyrmex concolor. The sequence continues at coordinate 42,234 of QVOB01020951.1, read as the reverse complement.
GAGAGATATACATATATGTATATATGTACACGAGATCTTTCGCCTCTTGTCTCTTTCTACAACATGAATCAAATTACTTTTGACAGCTTATAATTATCGGTGGCTACTAGTGAAAAAACTTGGTATCGCCGAGATAAGAAACTTTTCAATATATATTTTGTTTCGAATTTATAATATCGCTAAAGAGCGCAACACGCATGTATTTATCTCTCTTACAACGTAATAAGAAGAAACAATTTCTGACACGCAAGCGAAGCGTATACATGTACAGCTCTGATGTTCGCGAGAGAAAGAGCTTTCGTCTCTTCAGCTCAAGAGGTAGTAAATCTCGTAGATCAAGCTCCTCCTTTTTTTTCTTTTTTATCATGCCTCAATCCGTAGCAGTGATTGCATGACGCATAAATTACTTAACTACGCGCGCATCCGATTACCGGTTACATGCGCTTGCCAAGGCAACGCTTACGGTTTTAAAGCCGCGGCGCGGCGGCGGTATTCGTCCCGTATCCGCCGAGACGATTAATCCTCTCGTCATTCATCTTGCTTGCCCCCCACAAAAACAAAGCACGCCGCGCATCGTGATGTACACTGTGCTGCAATAATGGGATCTTAGAAAATCCCACATCGATCTCATGGCTGAGGCAATCAGCGCTCTTTAAGGCACCTAATTCGCTCATCGCAGCCGCGCGGCTATATATGCGCGCGCGAGCGCGCGTTGCGCTCGCTCGCCGCGGGCTAAGCTACGCGCCGAGCGTAGTACGTGTGAAAGTTAGGTAGCTTATAATCGTTTCGACGATCAATGTCTTAATAACACCCGTCGGGTTTTCATTCGCTTCAAAGTACACATCTCTCGCGCGCACAACAACGGTTAATCATTCTCACGCATACACAATGTCGCCTGTTTGTAACTCTATATCGGTCTGGAAATAGAGCGATATGCAATTATCGCTCGGTGGTCTGAAAATTGCGTTGTAAAAAAAGAGTGCGCGTAAGTACGAGCGTTTTCTACGAGCAATTGCACTGTTTACATTCTATCTACTATGTATATTCGACAAATCGTTTTTTTTTTTTTTTTTTAGATACGCGCTCTCTCTTTCTCTCTCGTTCTTTCTCTGTGATATAATCTCGATTTTTATCTACTGTAAATTACAAATTAATATGATCTATCAAAAACACATCGGAGAACTAAACCACGAAACCGGTTTTCTCCGCTGCTTTCTTTCTCTCTCTCTTCCTCTCCCTCTAAATGATATCTGTTTTAAGAATGCATCCCGAAGTGTATCGCTTTCAATGCGTATCGTCGGAAATGCGTAACCTCCATCGCCGTGGAGGTCCGCCTTTATAGTAGCGTTCCTTAAAGGGCGGTAAATCATGCGCTTTGCCTTCCTTTTTATCGGGCCACCGAGAGGCCCTCTGATTGTGCCATACATAAAATTACGATAAATTCCGGAGGTTTCTCTTACTCCGTCGTGACCCGCGGCGGTCAATTGTCTCAAGATACTAATAATACCAGCGGCGTCTTGGTGGGTGGTAGATGCCACTGACTGTTAACCGGAATCATCGGATATAACTGGAATGTAATACACGTCTTGTAGCAGATTGAACAACGACGCATGAAACTCGTGCTTTCTTTATAATAAATGTGTCAAGTAGCTATAAATCAGTTTAGCAAAAACTTATTTAATTGTCTAATTAGTTTTTTTACATTCTCAAGTAGTTTATGATTTTATATTATTCAGAAAATTATTAACGCTGTTCACGCTCTCTCTAAAAATAGGAATTTGCAGTAATTACAGATCTATGACATTATACATTCAGCTGAATCATCGTGCGATAAAGAAAATGTTCAATGCGCGACCGTTAGTGTGCGTGCGTGTGTGTGTATGTATTCTTTGTAAGTAAGAGAATGTATCGTTACTTCAGCGCCTTATAAATACTCAGAAATACGTGTAATCAAGGCTACCACATTGACGAATGATGATCGCCGTTAATAGCGAACTGGTTTAAAATCTAGTTACGTGGATGTTGAACGTGTAACATGTGTGTGTGTCCGTTCACATGTTCAAAAGATCAGGAAGTACACAGTCCGAGCGCACCGATATATTCTGTTGGTTTTATTAGAAAAATAATTTGATTAATATCCCGTCTGTCATGGATAGGTAGCATTAAACGTTGATCAGAAATTGCGATATCTCATCTGAATTCTTAACGACTCTCATAGATTATTAACTGTAGGAACGTGCGCGTGTGTTTCTTATTGCGCAAAAGAGCTGTGTACAACGAGATATATAATTATCATTAGATATATTTTATTACACATTACTTCGCGGAATGAGTTATAGCGACAGTCGACGTAATTCCGCATAATATCAGATTTTGCATACGCGCTAATAAGTGCGACTAATACGTTTCTGTTTGTGCAAATGCTGTATAATTTCAGACTCGCGGCGGACACGAACAGCGCGCATGTTGCTTGTTTAAATTTTTAATGACACGCGTGTAACGTAAATGTTATCGGTAACGTGTTGCTAATGTGTAATCAATACGTGTATAACGTTTACTAGATCATTTAAAGCCACGTGTTAACCTATCGATGACCTTTACATATTAACATTTCTCTAATATCTCGCAATTCCAAATTCTCAACGCGCTACATGATTATATACTCGCGATCAGAATGTCAGTTAGCACCGATCGACGCACCGATTACGTGTTATTTAATTTTTTTTCCCTCCCCATTTCTAAGATACATATATGTTTGATACGCGCGATGAATCAACCGAAGCGCGAACCCGACGGATATTTTTCAACCCGGGATAATCCTTCATCGATGTATTTCACACGTCAGTCTGCGGGCAATTTTGATAAAGCGAATCGATCGATCCGACCGGCGGGAATCACGCAACATGCCGTCTATCGATTCCAAATTTGTCAAAAGCGATGTTATTAGAGATCAACGCCACGGTGGTTGCCAACCACCCCTGTCCATATAGAGGGCGATGCGCGGGATGAGTCGTTAATGCCGCGCGCGATGCTGTTTTGACGATGTGCAACAAAAGACGAACCCAGAGAGCCCGTGTTCAGGATAAATGACCGGCGGATCCAAGAACAAATGACAGTGGCCGCTCGGGCGGTGTGAGCTCGCGCGGTTCTTTTGTGAACGCGCCTCATTACTGGCCGTCCGAAATTTTTCACATCCGCGCGCGTCCTGACGGCGACGAGTTACGGAAGAATTAATCGTCGTCGCTCGTGCGCGCGCGCGCACACACACACACATATCTTTTGGAAAGACTACGATGGCCCGCCAGTTTCCTTCGCGACCAGGTGTCTCGCCAAAAACGGCACGGTGCACTTTTGTACGGCGCGAGACCGGAAACACGGTAATCTCTCGATAGCTAAATCGGCGGGAATGACGGCGACGCACGTTCAACATCTCAACACTTCATCAAATTAAAGGGAGTTTGTTCAACCGGGCCATATGATCGCGTGAAGTCAGAACGCAGGAATCATCGCGACACTTCGTGTTGCTATCTTTCAGAAAAATGTGTGTGTTGCACTTCTCTCTGTGTAAATCACAAGTAGATTCCCGACTCTCAATTTTTCATATTTTCGCTCTCAGTATCAAATTTCATTGCTCTCTGGAATAAAAAATTAAATTGTCACTGCGCACGTCACTTATTTATCACATTTACCAAATAGTAGACCGCCTAATTGATGTTACTCTGAATTTTCACTGTTTCGCGTGACGTGTTCCCTTTCCTTCGCAAACGAGGCGAACTCGAGGAAATCTCAGATCGGTGTTGCGACTCTTGGACGTAGACACGCGAGACGGGGCGCACACGCGCCGCGCTCGCTAAGGCAAATAAGCGTCAAATGAAGCGACGTTTAAAGATCAAACGAGCGAGCAAACACGAAACAAGTGTGACGCGAAGCGTGTTAACGTGTCCCCCGTTGTAAAAACACCGTCGCCACCGCCGTGTAATGCCGCGCTTTGCCTACGGGATTACCATTTGCACTAATCCAGCCTCGCGTCGCGCGCGGCTGAAGCATCAAGGAATACAAATATAACCCCGAAATCTAGGGGGGCATCTCGTAGGCGGAGCGTTGATCGAGTAAGAGGATAGTTTTAAGCCTTAAAGCGCCGGGGGGAATTCGTCACATGCTGACCGTAGTGACTCCGAACTTAATAAAAAAATAAAAAAAAAAAGGAAAAAAATGATCTCGGGGGCAACGATAATTGCTAAACACACGTAGCCAAATATAAAAACAGGGAAGTTACTTGAACTTGAATGGAATGTAAACATAAGTAATATACTGTTTAAATTCAGCGTAGACAATTATTCTCTGAACTGACACACGTGTGAAAAAATATGATTTCTTTTTCCATCGCAAAAAACTACAAGAATTATCTAATCTTGACTGTTATTTTATACATGTACGTACACGACCCGTGTGTTATTAAATATCCTGTCTTGTTAAAAAAAAAAACTTGTTCTGATCCGTTCTGCATGATATATGTCCGATGTGTCCGATCGTATATCTCGGTAGAAATATCTACGCCCCACATTCGCTCACTTGTCAACGAGATGCAGATTACTTACGTGAGCGCTAATTGCCAAAGATATTGTAATCCAGTGCACGTTAAATATATTAACGGTAACACACCGGCTGAAAGTTATTCCGTATCGAATCAGAGGGGGGCTCAAGCCACATGATTAATGTTAATTGTATGCCAATCAGGGGCCGATGATCGACGCGGTTGCCGGCGCAGTTAGTCGCGTGCATTAGTGCCGAGTCATCAAACAAAGATGGCCGACGTGGACGGCGACGACAACGTGGCGTCGAGTGCCATATTTGTAAAACAAAGAGCGCTTAGGTACAGACACAACACGGCTCGCGCGCATTTACATAGATATGTGCGCGGTTTCTGTGGATTCATCCATCGTTTGCGCTCGCTCCCGCGGGGTCTCTTGCGGCGAAAGGGAGGAGATTGGTCCTTCGCCACGTGATTAACTTGTCACAAAACATTGTAGTCACGTCCCGGGCTATTTATTAACCGGATAAGAATCGACGCGCGCGCAAATCGCGCTCTTCGGTTTCGATTCGTAGTGACGACACGATTCTTACGTGCTGTCAAGGTGAGACAGAGGGTTATCACCCCAGTCCTGATGTACATGTCAATATCCTATACGGGATACATTAACGTCGGAATATCGTGTGCGACGAGAAAACAGACGAAATAACTTGACATTCTTATTTTGGCTTAAACGTAGTCGGAAAGTGGCTCTATCAGAATAAGTGCGAATAGCAAATGCCGTCGTTACGCATATTCTTTTGTTCGCTCTTTTTTTTCTAAAATTTTGATGCAAAATACATACGTGCATGTAACACTAATGTGACGCTGATGAAAACACAATTCCATCGCGCTATTTAATCAGAATTTCCGGTCAGGGATATCGTGCGGAGTGTCCAGTCTCCCGCAAAACACCAACCCTCGATGGAGAAAAAAAAAAAAAAAACAATTGGAACACATCGCGGTGGACAGATGACAAACGAGACCGAAAGCACGCAGAGTGGGAAGGAAGCGGAGGACGAGATCTCTCTCGAAGTCCCCTCTTTCCTTCCTCATTCCTGCGTCCCCACTTTGGCGATAAACAATAAGCCCCCGGTGGCTTGCCAGGAATGATAATTTAAACGATGACTCTCGGCTTCTTCGCATTCAATTACTAAATAATTGACGAAGAGGGTGGCAAACGCCGGAAGGAGGCGGAAGAGAGGAGAGGGAGAAGAAGAGAGAGAGATCGCTGCAATTCTCGAGAAGATCGGCGGTTTCTTTCTGCGGGACCCTCTTTCTCTTTCCCTCTCTCGCTCCCCCTTCGAACTCTCGGCCATTTCGCAGTCGAGGTGACGAGCGTGACTTATCTCCCGCAAATTATAATCCAATTTGCGATTATCGTCGTACCATCGTGCCCGTGGTTGCCTTCGGGGCCTGTGGCCCCCAGGACCCAGATGGGAGCCTCACCTCTGGCTGGTTAGTAAGGCATAATTAACCGCAAGAGTCGACCTGTACACTCGTTGCCACCTTTCCATCGCGCGCAGGAAAACGCACGTAAGCGAAAGAAAGAGAACGACCGATTGTGCGTCACCTCTGCGAATCCTAATTATTACATACAATATACATATATACAATATACGGTAAGGTATGTCGCTCTCAGGACGTATATAAATCTTCATGTGCCACAGAGTGGCATATTAGGCGACAAGCCTCGGTCGCTAATGGCCCGGCTATAAGACAGGCGATGATGACTGTAATCAAATTTAATAAAGTACTGTATCGAATACCGGAGGAAGTGTGATCGCTCGATGGCAGCGTGAGATTGCGATTGGCCGTAATGGTGTATCCGGGAACAACGCGAGTTGGGAGAACTTTCTAAAGGAAGAACGAATTGACTGATTGTGAGAGCGTGTGTAATGTTGCGCGATTAGGTATCCGTTACCGGACGTGTCACCACAATATCGCGCAACGAGAACACAATGAAAACAATGAAAACACCGAGAGATCAGTCGGCAATATTATATCACATTGTGCCTGTATCCTTTCATTGAGTGCATTTCAGTTTTTTATTTTTATGTGGTTCCCATTATGCTTTGTCCCAACTCACTTCAACCTTCTAAATGCTAACAGTGATTCCCCGTCCACACATGTCCACAATCAAATTGAGTTGTAATAATCGACGAACGAGTGACGTGATGAATTATTTAGCCCCGAACGTTTCCTCGTCGCGACGTTCCATGTGTTACGCCGTCCCGATACTTGTTATGGATTACGTGCGCTAGTCCACGGAATATATACGCGGAATTCCGCACAGAATCGCGAATGATACGCGACATCAAAGCGGAACGCTATGCGACGTAACCACTGGCAAATGACACTTGACTTCAACTGCCGACTTTTCTGCTTCTCATCGTGAGAGATCGCTTGGGCAAAACGCGGTTTTTTCTTTGGTCGATTAAATTTGCCGAGAATCGAGATAAAAAAATCCCCGATTCGAGAAAATATACTACTTTGCAATTAGATTTTACAAATCTAATTGTTATTTAAATAAAAACGTGTAAAAATTAGAAATCTGTAATTCTATATATGTCTAAATCTTAGCGATTTTACATTGTGATATTTCGCACGCACATGTATGTTTGGAATTAAATAAAGAGAATCAAACGACTTCTTCTCAGTTAGCGTGGCAGTTGTTTTCGCGAACGGGGTTGCACGCCTGTTAAAACTCGAGACCCACGGAAGAAACCGCCGTCTCATTCGTTCTCTTTCAACGTGCACATAAAGAACAGAACGGTAGAAGGAAGAAGAGAGCAACGAAACACACACTTCTCTCTACGGGTTCCGCGTTTCGTTACACGATCATTATAACCTACCTACTATCCAGCGGAGCGCTTCTTCTTACATGTGCCCCGAATTATCAAGGGATCATTATCGCGCAAGAAGATCATTACTTGAACGATGGTTTTTATTACGAAGTGTTCTTTGCGGAACTTCCATTCAATATCAAACGTCTTTTCCAATCGGTAAGACTATCTGCTCCGATTATAATTCTCACGCACACAGTTACACGTAATAAATAAATAAGTAACGTAAGACTACGTCGAGAAAAGTGATGTAGATTTATATTCGAAAATCAATGATATGATGCAAACAAATGGAGATATAAAATTTGCAAAAAACATTTTTCTCTATAAAATAATTTCTTTACAAAGGAGTAACATTTGCGATTGTTTTGATAGATGTTCTATTTTCGACGTCTTTTAGAAAGGCAGCGAGTGTTAAAGTAACTTGACGCATTTAGAGTGATACATTTCACACATTCTTGAACCGCATCATCCCTCTATAAGCACTCGGACGGAGGGCAGCATACTGGCCATTAAGTGGCCGGCCGCGAGTCTGGCCACTATAGCTACGACAAAAAGGCCACTTCCGAAGGCTGCAACGTCACATCCGCCACCGAAAATAGCCGCGGGCCTTTAATTTGCGGAGAAAAGCGGGCTTTTTACCGGCAAAGATCCGAGACCGCGATATAAGCCCTCTCTCGTATACCTCTCGCGCTTGTTCGCAGCACAAAAATACGCTCCGTGTGCTACGCCACCGAAAAGTGCACCGTACACGTTTGTACTTTGTCTTTGTCCGCTCGCGAGTTGCCATCCGGTTAATTGAAGGGCCCAGAGAACAATAACATGCTAAACTAAGCGGTGCAAATTTTACAGACAACTGGAAAGAAGTTATAATGAGATTTGATATTTCTCCGGTATTTGTGAGCTCGCGTCTTTTGAAACTTGAAACAGTCGATCATCTATCTGTTCAGCAGTATTTTACTCAACTCTGTGAAAGAAGAGTTCTTTTTATATAAATTTCGTTTCTAATATTGTATAAATTGTAAAAGGAAAGAGAGCATATCAGTTTTTACTTTTATTTTATACTCACTTTCAACTCACTTTGCAGTTTTTATATTTTCTGGATAGCAAGTTTTTTTTATTACATTACCGGACATCATCCAGCTTTTAATTCTCGAGGTCTCCTTTCCGCAAATACATATATACATATATATATATATATATATATATATACAATACATATATAATACGTATACAACAAATTAAAGTATCGCACACCAAAGAGAGCGCATTACCGCGTCGACCATCTCCTCGTTAAGGTATAATTTTCACAGCTTTATCTTGCTGTATCATAAGTCTCGCTGTCTCGATCCGCGCTGCACCGTGGAAGTTTCCGTGTTTCCACGTCGTTGGCGTTATGTCTTCGCGTGGCGTAATAGTATCGGTAAATGAAAGAACTCTTTGTGATAAATTCTTTGTGCGTAACGTTTACGAAACTTTTGTTGTTTTACTTACTGCCGGAATTCGTCATTCGTTCGAAATATACGCCATATTGCGAGAATATTTTAGTTATGTATCGAATTTCGCGTTACGCGTGGCGCAACTCTTGCGCGCTTAATCGCGTTACCGCGTCGCGATTCGCCGCGCTCAACCACCCGTGCAATAGAATATCGGCGCTTTAGCGGAGGTGTCCGGTAACGCGACGGCTTTAAGACTACCAGCAACACGACCGCGTCGTATAAATCGCTCGGTGCCGGTCATCCGGCGTGAAGAAAAAGTGCCCATTAATCGATCAACAGGATCGTTCGAAACCGGTTTCTGGTATAGTTTTGTCAAATCGACGTTTTCCCTATCGCTGAGAGAGAGAGAGAGAGAGAGAGAGAGAGAGAGCTTAAATAGAGAAATGCTCGCCACCTGACCGTCGTCGCCGCCTGTCTTTACAGATCGACAGATTTGGCACGACGAAAAATGCGTTCGAAGATCGACGATTTCGAAAGACTTAAGAATCAGTGAACGAGATGAATCAGTAACAAAATTTCTTCTCCTTTTATAAATTTTAACATCTTGATTAAAAACTGTTAGGTACTTGATCTTTCAAGCAAAATCTCAATTTAGAATTTTCAAGTACAAAACAATTCAAATAAACACAATTCTGTCAATCTCGACGATTGAACGTAAGTGCACTTTAATAAGTTGCCTAGTTTCCCACGCCCGCGTGTTTTCTTGAGAGAAATTTATCTCGTTGTGGGCGAAAAAAAAAAAAAAAAAAAAAAGTACAGTAATATCTTTCTTGTACAGTACGTTCTTGCGCGTTGCGTATAAAGTCGCGCAGTTACTTCTGCGCACGCCGAGCGCAGCGTGCACGTGTAAATGCGGCGTGCAACCACCGTTCTAATTACAGCGGAAATATAAAAGCAAGTGTCTCGGTGATATCAAAACTGATATCGGTGCAAAGAATCGAGCGATGATTTGCCGAATGTGCAATATGATCGACGGCCGAGTGAACAATGTTCCTGTGAATAATGCACCGAGTCTACGATGTCGTCATCCTGCGATTACACGTTACCTTGAAATTAATGGTACATACATGTGAATCCTTTAAGCGGATGCACAAAAATTCAAGCGATTTACCTTGTTTTCTTGCCGCAATCGTCAGCTTAATTAGTGTGCTACGGATTATTACGCGCGAAAACATTGAAAACGTTGCGCGAGTATAATGATCCAGGATGCCAGTGTGTCACAATACACGTTGCGAGCGTCATTAAGACTTCACAACGAACAGAAACCTACTTTTAAGTCTTTGACAGAAAGTATTTGAAAAGTTTTACAAGTAATTTTTTACTCTTGTCTTTCACGCCTCGTGAAGAGAGAGAAAAGAGAGATTATACTTTACGGAATCAGAACACGTCACCTTGAAACAAAATCTTATTTTCGAATCGCATATCCGGAGCATCGATCCCGCGAGCACTTACATGATTTCCGTGGTCGAGATGTCATCGATTCGTGAAAGCCGACGCTCTCTCTTCTTTCTTTCTCTCTTTCTTTTTCTCTTTCTTTCTCTCTCTCTCTCTCTCTCTCTCTCTCTCGATAAAATTCTTCTTTTTCATCATCGAAACGAATATTAAACGCATTAGTGGTCGGCCGCTTCTCGACGATTATTTCGCCGTTTACAACATCGCTGCCACTTATCGTACGACAAATCGATATGCAGATAGTGCGCGCGGTGATATTGAAAAAAGAGATCGCTTTCTAAGCAAGAAAACCGGTTGTGCTACCGGCTACATTACAAAGTTACAAAATGCTCTAACCGGTCGTTAAGACACCAGGATAATGTACACTTAGAGAAAATATTTTTTCGCATTTGATTTTTCTACAGAACAATAATGCAATATCTAAAACAAGAACAATTCAATCGTGTCCAACGGTATTAAGAGCAAATCTAAAAAAAAAATTCTCATTACATTCTCTTTCCGCTTTTGTTATTTCGCGAATAAAACACGCGCGCGCACACACACGCAAATCCACATTAAATTCAGGACCCGTTAAAAAGTCAACACCGGGCGTGTTAAGTTGCACGGCTGAAAAGTCGTCCCCGGTCGATTAATGTCGCTCGATGTCGTTGCGGACGCGTGACACGCGTGAAGAATATCGCGCCGTACGGTGAGACGTGAAATTAATCGCGGCTGGAGGATGCCGAAGATAACGGGTTAATTACCTACCGACGTACATACAACATATCCCCGGGTTCTCTTCTTGCACAGCCGTGTCTTTTCTTGCGACGCTCCCGCTCTCCTTTCACGTGTACACACAACGCTCAGCGTCCGTGGAGATATCATCTGCAGGGCGTGCAAGCGTGTGCCCGTGTATTCTCTTGGACGTGTGTACGCACGCGTAACGCACACGGCCGTGCACGCCGTGTATATACGTGTGTCCACCTACCGAAAACGCAAGCAAAAACCGCAACGACTGGCTACGTCGTCGTCGCGGCACGCTACGAAATCTGCATGTAATCCCGTTACCGCGTTTTGCAGGTAGTATATACACCGGAGGATCGATGGGATGCGAAGATTAATTTCGAAACTTCCATCTATTCATCCGTTCGCGCGGTATCACTCGATCCTCTCTCGATAGTTTTTTGCTCACGGTCATTAAAACGGTTTCCGGGATACGAGTTTCGTGTGTGTGTGTGTGTGTTACGTTTTTAAACGGGCACGAGAGAAAAGAAATCGAAACATCTTTCACCCACTTGCGCGGAATGACAGGATAATAATATTTAAATTGCCGCTTTTATAACAAGTATTTTGCATGCTTCATATTCCGCGCACGGTGTATGAAACTTTATGACAGCGCTAACATTGTTGCTACTCTGAGGCGGATCTCGTTGTGGCTAACGATATCGTGCGCGCGCGCGTAACAGCATCGGCTCGTTGCCTTAACAAGGGCTTGGTCATTATCAAAGCTGTAATTAGTTGCTCGTCGTTTGCGCCGTGTTCGCCTTAAACGTAATATCGCAGCTTCTTGCCACGTCCTTTATTCCCCTGCTCTTTCCCTAGACACCGCCGCGCACCGGAGAATCGATAGACGAGAGCTGCGCGCTGTTTCGTACGCAGCATCTAGACGACTCTTTCTGTCATGCTGACAAAATATCGCAGATGTTATATATAGTATATATATATATATATATGTATATATAACTTTGCTTTAAGTAACAAAGAAATAATCTCGAGAATTTTTTAGTGCGCCTAATAGATACGTTAAAAATAAATTCTCATGCGCATTAGAGATAAATGAATTAGTGTGTAAAGTTTGCTTTGACATTTGATAAAAGTTCAATCGTTAAACATATATATGTACAATATACAAAACTCTCAGGTCTAGATTTAACTTTTAAGATATTCAACCTGCAACAGTGCACACTTTACTTTTAATTAATTAGACATTTTGTATTAAATTATACAGTTAAAAGAGTTTATTAAGAAATTTTGCATTGTCTAACTTGGTCATGAAGATTGTTGATTTAAGTTGTACGTCATCAACTGAAGATCATTTAGAATTAAAGTCGAAACGTAGTGACATTAATACATTTGCATTTAACATGTTTTCATTACATCTTGATTTATATTTGTCGCATTCGTTCCATATGTTTTCGATAAAACGTATCTGTCATTTTTTTCATTTCAATATATCAAGAAAAACTGTTTGAAGAAAGCGACGAGTTCACCTGGATTTAAACGTTATCATAGAGAAAATTCGAAGTTCCCTTTTCGAAGAGCATCCACGTCAGGAGGGAGCAATGCAGCTTATTAAATTTGACACTTCAAGAACTCGATACATTGAAAAGGGACTGGCAATATCAGGCGGAATATATATCCGGCATTACGTCGTCGAAGCACCACTCCCGCGGATGCGGGATATTCCACTGCCTCCGGGGAGCAGGGATTCGTTAATTTCGCTCCGGACACACGCATACGGCGCGAATATTCGCGCCGCAGAATTGCCGAAGCATCGCTAATTCCCGAGAGACACGATCGACAAATCCTCTTCTAATTTCCTCGAAAGACGAAATGCGAGCAATGTGTTACGGCAGTATAATGACAACACAGAATTGAAGGAAGTTGAACATAAACGAGAAAAAGTTTCACATTTGATCTTATTTGTAGAATTACTAAAATATTCTTTTTGACAATATTATGTTTCATAAATTATGTACATTTCTACGGACATTTAATGCAAAAAGTAGCATTGCGATATGAAAGCCGTAGAAAAATTTTTGCGGCAGAACTTGAGAGATCAGATTTATGGAAAAATAGTCCAAAGTGAATTATCTCTCTCTCTCTCTCTCTCTTTTGGTCAGGGAAATTCACGCGAATCTAATTCGACGTGGTTCCATGATCGTTTAACAGGAGATATAAGAGAAGGTTCCGGACCGAGAAGACGGCGACCGGAGCACTTTCGAAGAAGTATTCTCAAGATCGGTTAAAATTGGAAAGGTCCTCGCGTGGGTCAATTCATTGTTGAAGAGGCTATTCTTGACGCGAAATTGCCTGAAATTGGTTTACACGCGCACGTCAGAAATTGATTCACCTTCACCTCCCGCGCTCTATCGCACGGCACTCCGAATGCGTTTAATTTTTCTTCCCGGCTGCGCGTTTATTCCCAACGGACTGGTCAACGACTCGTCCGCCATCACTTGAGAGAAACATCCCTATCAGTTTATCTTTTCTACTTTCTATAGTACAGGATTTTCCATCAATAGTGCATTTCTTATATTTTTGTATAAAAAGCCATGAGATAAATATGTATAAAAACAAGTGTTTAAATATTCATGATAAAATATTTATAAGATGTAAAACAAACGCGTCTATAGTTATCAATTTATATAGTAAAAAAAAACGAAACGTTTCTGCTACCTTTCTTACGCAGCGGAAGAAAACAAAGTACCTCAACAGCAGAACAGACAGAATTTTTGGAGTGGTTACTTGATAATATCCTTAACTCGTCGCAAATGCGTCGCCGTTCTGCTGTTCGCTCCGCGCGATCGAGTTATCGCGAAGAATGAGAAAAATTAATAAAATGAATCAACAACCGGCGCCGTGGGGGGCGCGTCGTCGGGCAAAAATTAGCTAAACGGATTTTTGCCCGACGAAGCTGCTCGATTTCCACGTCTCGATTCTGCGCCTCTCGTCTTGATAAATCTAATTTCGCGTTGAGACACAGCGCTTAAACCTTCATAATTTAAGATTCCCATCTACAAAAAGCATCGGTAAATTTATTGGATTTTTTCGTCTCTTTATGTGACTGCACAAAATAGAATAATTCTTCTTTTGTTTAATAAAACATAGTTATTTATATTAAAAAAATATATATATCATTTAATTCTCGCAAAATATATTGCACAGCATATATCAAAAAGCAGATATCGCGATTGAGAGACGAGAGAGACAGAGGGAGACGATAAGTCAGGAAGTCGGGGATCGACTCTTGCAGCTATACGGCGCGTAGTTGCGTTATTAGCCGCGATAATTAACGTCCCACCTCTCATGTTTCCCTTCTCTCTCTTTCTCTCTTCTCGTTGCCGGCGCAATCGTTAGCCTCTAACAACCTGGAATTTCGGTCTCGCCACGTAGATTATATAGCGACAATTAGCGCGATGTACACCGTGACGAGATTTCTGACATATTTTTTCCTCCTCCTCTTCCTCCTCCTCCTTCTCCTCTCTTTCTCTTCTCGAACATATTTCGTTCGCGTCCGATCGCGAGATATCGTAGCGAAGAGCAGGTCGACAGAAGAACCGGATGAATGTAGAGGATTTGACAGGCCTCTCCATATCGAAAACTCCGGAGAGTGTATAACGAGGAAGCGAGCCGTACTCTCTCGGCGCACAGCAAAAACACGGCAAAGCGCGCTACAGTACGGCTTAATTGCTTAATCAGACGCAGTAAATCTTACGACATAAGCATTTACAAGCGCGATGTGATATATTATAGAAGTCTAGTACATTATTTTCTTTCTTTTGGCATCTTATATACTACATCTTATATTGCTGCCACGTACACATTCCTCCGATTGAGGTGTGACTGCATTATTAAGAAATATCGAATTATTATCGTTTCGAACAATATATCTACATGCTAATTCGGCGCATCTTTTTATTCGGCGCGAAGATGATGGGTTTGCCAACGATTATCGCGTATCTCGTCGATTTCCAGCGAGTGATATATATTCGCGTTCCGTTGCGGTTGTTTGCGCAATTAATATGCGCGAAGTAATTACACGGCATTGATATTTTAATGGCATATATGATTTATGCGTTTTACACGTGTTCCGCAACGTTGTGACTTTGCACGCTTCGAAGCGTGGCGCAGATTTTCCGATGGTCGCGAAGATTATATCGAAAAGAGCAATCGAATGGAGATCGTGACAGATTCTCCTCGCGCTCTTCATCTCGCAACGGAGAAAGGAAAACTTGGGATTTCTTTTGTTCAACCGAGCGCTAAAGACTGATCTTCTGGTCCCGGTAATACGACGCTCGTTTGCGGTCTCGTTAAGAGAACACCCGGTATATTAGGGATAACCGGTGATGTAATGCAACACCACGGTCCTCCTGATCCTGATCCTTGAATGAGATGGTATCTCTCCATGCGTACATTCGATGCGCATACACGTATACCTGCCCGCACTGTACTACTTGCACACGCATGTACACGAAAGATGTGCGTATTATAGTTAAGCCAAGTATCGGATGATACCTGCATGCGTTATACTTGTGCAATAAGGAGAATAACGCGTGAACTGTTTAATCCTTTTTTTTTTCGCAAAACAATCATTTATGTGTAATTTACGTAACTTAAAAATTGAATTATTTTCGTAAGAGATTAGGAAAAATAAAAGTTCGAAGTTTAATTTTAGATGTAAAAAAAGGCGCATTTAATCCATCGATGCGCTCAAAAGAATATTTTTTTTTAAATATAAATAAATTTTTTGTAATCTCTTTTCTTTTATGTTTAATATTCATGCGTTATCGATTGTGTGTGTGTTCATTTTAGAGTTACATTGCACGATATAGATAATATACGCCATCACAAAAAGTACACGCTGTAATAAATTGTGAAATTAAACGAACTTGGAACTTTTTGTCAGACCGGTCGTTCTGGCAAAAGCGTTTGTTCATCCGAATGAAATTTGGTAAACGATTTCACTTGCATAGCCTGCGTCCGCGAAATGCGCGACAGCGTGTCGCGCTATCGACGTCTGCGTTACAATTTTTTACATTTGAATTTTGACAATGACGATACTCACAGCCTCAGGCCGTAAAAGCGTTACCCCTATCGCGCGCAATGATATCCCCCTAGTCGGTCACTGGTGCATGAAACGGTTAAGCATCGACAATGTAAGCCAATCAAGGGATGAGTATATAAGGGGTGTATCAGAGAACGGGTCGTAGTAATCACTCGAAATTGCGTTAAATTTAAATTTTTACTCCCACGTTCCCCCCGGGCTTCGTATCTTGGTCTTTCGAACTCTAGCGACTTGCTAAAGACGATGTATCCGAGAGCAAAAAGAGACTGTTTGAACACTTATATCTTTTATATCATATATAAATGTAAGTTGCTCTTTAATAGCTCGAAAATAAACGATTAAATACATTTTACAACGATTTATTAATAATCCGTGAAAGTTGAGTATTTTGTAAATTAGTATTTTATAAACCTTGTTTAAACAGTTGTAGAAAATAAATATTACACAAGTCACATAATTTATTATTAGAAATAATGAAAAAAATTAAAATATTAAATGCAAATATTTATCGCGCGCGCGCGCTTTTAAAACGCAGAGAAAATAAACACCATCTTCATATAAATATTTATATGAAGATTCATACATATATTTATATGTGTACATATATTTATATTTAATTTATATTTATACATATATTTTTATTCATGTATATTTTTAAATTGAAAAACGTTTGGTCTTTAACTATAACAATGCCCCGTTTAGAATCATTTCTGTAATGTACCCCAAGGCACGAGCTCCAGTTAGATTCTCTTTAAAGTGGCAAGCCCCACGGGGGTCCCGGGAATATTACGGAGCAACAAAATAATAACGCGCGCGGATAACAGAAGGGACGGATGTCAAGCTGAAGACGGAAAAGAGAGAGAGAGAGAGAGAAAGAGAGGGAAAGGGGAAGGATAGAGTCTAGGGCGCAGCCAAACACACACGACGACTAAAAGGCTTACGGGGTAATTTGCGACGGCTTAAGGCCAGACCAATCTGATCCATCCTGCGTATACACGTGAAATCTTATACCTTCACCGCGGCGTATACGATATTCCTTCATGCCGAAGGAGATATACGAGGACTACGGAAAGAGATAGACGATGTGTGCGAGAGAAGAGTCGAGGAAAGAAGTGAGGACAGAAAGAGGTAGGAAACTCTTTGAAAAACGATACAACGATAGACTTCAATAGGGCCTCCCGCACTTTTCTGCCTTTTTCTTCTCTCCCGACCGCCCGTGATACGCTCCTCCGCGGACATCCTCCCGGGTTCTCGATCGAGAACTCGCGGTAAACACGAGCCACAGGCTTCACGGGCTGTCGCGCAGAATTTGGACGGCGAATTTTTTCCCCTGAATATGGTTAATTGAGCGTGCGTCACGGTGCAAGCGAGAGGTTACCGGAGGCTGCCTCCTCTTTTTGCACCCGCGCAGATCTCTTCCGCCGCCGTGTCTCCGCCTAACGATGTGTATCCATCAAGGGGATTGCAGAGTGCATTTTTGTTAACCGGTCCAAAGCAATTTGCAGCTGCTCGCCTCTCGAGACTTTTATCTCGGATTTTTTTACACGATCCGGAGAAAAAGAGAGAGAGAGAGAAAGAAATTTGTAATATACCAATTATTTCATTCCATTTTCTAAAAGTGAACACGTCGCGGATTTTTTGCGCGTATATTTGAATGAATAAAGGTATTGCTGTATCTTCTTGTTTTTTTAAACAGCTATTTTTAAGTATTAAAAAACGCAATTCTAAACAGGCGTTTGGCGGCTCGAGCAGGGTTGCTTTTTATTAAGCGGCTCCTTATCCGCTTTTTATCCATTGCAAGAAAACGGACTATTCATCCGGCCAGCGTAGAATTTTCGTTCGCCGCGTCTCTCCATTCGACGGACGGACGAAATAAACGTCTCGCGGTAATTCGCAACGCTGCCACCGAACGAGATCCGACAGAGACAAAGTGCACTGAGGAAAGCCACAGAAAGAAAGAGGATGAGAGAGAGGAGAGAGGGAGAGAGAAAAAGATAGAGAGAGGGCATATTTCAGGAGCGAAACTTAATTTGCCCCGAAGTGTGCCACGGGACTCGAATCGATTCGAGGGCCCTCGAACCTCGGAGAGCCTCTAAGCGACGGCGCGTGCCTCAATCGGATGCCATTGAGGTTCCTCCTCTCCTCTCTTCGTCATGCGATAATTGAGAGGCATCGATTGTGTAGCGGCTCTTTCGATCTCGTCCTGTTTCCCCGAGTCTCGCGAACAGTTAGAATTCGTTCCGCCTGCGACCACCTACAAAGTAGCTCTTGCTCGAAATATTCCTCGGATAGAGTATAGTAACTGATTCTGCTCGAAGGCGAGGTTTCGGTGGGGAAGCAATTGTATCCAACGTTAAATTACCGTGAAAATTCGAGAATTAAAACAAAAGTTGTTTTTAAGCAAATTCTAAATTTATATATTAAAGAGCGTAAGCATTTGTATAATTACATGCAGAAAAAAGTTAAAAAAAAAAAAAGAAAAGAAAGATTTACATGGTAGAGAGAAAAGATTCTGGAGGACATATCCGTCTTTCATTGTTTCTCCCGGGCACTTCTTCAAGAACCTTCCATTTCCGCGTCAATCCGCCGTGAAAAGCAAGTAGATGAACATCGTAAGTTTCTCTTATTCTCTCTTTCTTTGTCACTCTCTCTCTGATTCCATCTATCGCGTCACCTCGCCTGACAAAAAGAACCCTACGCACACGTTTAGGATACGTTAAGAGGCCCTTCACAATGTTTGCCGGCAAACACCCTTCGTTCTGGCGTTGCCTCGATGACGCCCCCTTGCTACCTTATGAGACGAGACATTCGTGTGTCCCTACCGCTCTCGCGCACACAAACAGAGTCTGATTACATATTAATTATTTACCGAGCGATTTCTGATGTACGTATCCGAGCGTCTCTCCTTTGGAGAACGGGTCATTAAATTAAATGAAACGCCGAATTCCCGCGCGTTCCCAGTAAGTATTCACGCGCGGTAATTTCTAATTCTCGTGGCGAACCCGAACAAAATTCATGCAAAATGTATTACTTGACGTTAAGAAAATGCTAAGAAAATATATCTCGGCTAATGTTTCACTATAGAAAGATTGACTACTCGAAACGTAATTCTACTTTGAAAAGTTTGAGTGTTATTAATATCCGCATCTTGTTCATCCTTCGTCAAAATTATTGGCGGCTTATTTTCTTTGATCAGCTGTAAAACACTTGAAGCAGATATCGTTCGATGCACCATGTCGCATCGTGTAAGATTCATGGAAGCGAACAAAACCAAAACAAGATCCGTAATTAGTGTAAAATTCCACGAAGCATATCATGATGATGTGGTCCCCGTTTTAAAAACACTTTAGGTAATCGATTAGAGACACTCGAGTCATTAAGCTGTCGATTTGCGATCGAACAAAAACGCAAACGCACGTTTTAGAGCTCGTGGAGGAAAGACGTTTTGGAATTTTTCTTTCATTTATCTCGCTCCAATGCAGATGACATTTTTTTCGTTGCGCGGATAATTTGCCCGAGATGAAGATGGATAGGTAATTTCTTTCTGTCGGCCGCTCGGAACAAACGTGTACAAAACTGAGACAACAGGATTAGCGCCGCCGCGTATTCTCCTCTTCGTCATTATAGAGGACCGGGATAAGGATTTAATTTTCGGAGATTTTTCCCACGGAGAATGGCCAGGGAATCTTGGGTATCTCGTATGAACCCGCCTGGGCAAACACTCGACATGTCTACGCTCCTGTAGGAAAATGTTTGTCGTCATCTCTAGTCACCGAGCGCGTTCTTCTCCGAGAAGGGAAGAGACGTGCAATGTCTAGTTTGCTAATGTGACAAACTATTCTTCATAATGACGAAAAATAAAAATTGATATGCTCTGATTTTTAGTGTTTTTATAAAAATGGATCTTCATTTATTGTATTTTTTAAATAAAGAAATTTTGATAAAAAACTTAGATGTATTTCTGATAAACATTGCACATTTCATGCGTTTGTGGTCCGAGATCAAGGTCGGCCTCACAATCAGTGCTATTACAGTCAGTACTATTATACGTATCTATTAATGGACTGCAAAATTAATGTGATAGCTATCATGTGTGCGCTATCGTGTTAAGCTATAATTTGAGTAATATTGAATTCAACGTGTGTGTGTGTGTGTGTGTGTGTGTGTGTGTGTGTGTGTGTGTCCGTGATGTAACTCGAGATTGCTGGTAGTATTACAACGCGATATTATTAATTATATATATCAGCCGATAACGTATCGCAAATTATCCTGCTTGACTTATACACGTCGGATAATTAATTTCGCTCAAAGTAAGTCAAGGTAACGTCACTCGATGCAGCCGGCGCGTGTACACGATTCAAAATGTAAATATACTCGATCGCACAAATACGAACATTTTATTAACGAGATACAATATATTATAATTAGCATAAGTGATAGTATCAATTAAAAAAAACAAAAAATGAGCAAGAACTGAATACCGATTTACGCGATTACATATTCTCATTTTTTACAAACGTGATGATAAAACAAACGTTTTTGTCCCAAAGCAAACTAGAAATTCGCCTAGAAAGAAAATATCCGTCTCAGATCGCGATGGGAGACGCGTGGGTATCGGTTTTCGGTCAATGCATCGTGCACTTAAAAATCTTCAAACATACATCGAAGCTGCCGGGATTGGCCGCCTGCACGACGACGACGGAACAAGTAAGGTCGCCACGTCAGTGGATACTCTTTGTTCGCAAGCAAACATTTGCCCGATTTCTCGGAGCTCCCGAGACACGAAGCGACGGAAAGACGGAAAGAAAGATCTTTTTGGCCTGTCAACCCGACCGTCTCGTGGCCGGGACCAGTAAATGCAAACCGTCATTTCCCTCCTCGTCGTCATGCTACAGCAAGGAGACGTTCCCCGATGTTAACTCCGGATAAAAATGTTGCAAATCACGGGCTACCTGTCCGCGATGCTGCCTCGCTCTCATCGTGCTGCCACTCGAACGTCTCCGGCGTAATGCGCGAGCAGGCCTCCTTCTTTGTTTCGAGCGTGTTATCCGCCTAATGCAACATCGCAAACGGGAACAGCGGTGTGTAATAAAATTGTGCGAACGACGACGTATCGCGCTTCCTTCACGCACTTTTGTTTCGCACGATATTTTGTGTTAAAGTTTCAAAATTTTTTTAATAGTATATTTTCTATATAAAATGTAGTTTTTCGTACGATTCAAAAAGAAAAAAAATTGATAAATGAAAAGTAAAAAAATTATTTCGTAACTATTTTTACAATTTAATTATTTTATTTTGAATTATTGTTCGAATATTTATTTCAGAACGGATAAATCTTGATTTGAACATCAAATCACATTGTTTCAGCAATCTATCAATCAAGCCAAGTTTTTCTTTATACTTCAGTACCACCCTTCATTTACGTTGTTTACTCGCTTCACGATCGTAAATCACGAACGCGCCAGAACGCATCGCGCTTTTCTCCAAAGACACAAGCGAAGGGACGAAACCGGGACGAGTGAGAAAGAGGTCTCCGCGACAGCGAGAAAAGAATTGAGCATCGGGTTCTGAGTCGAGCGAGAGGGCCCGTATCGTTTTAACATCTCTATTAGCGGCTATTAAAAATAAGCTAGCGTCGAAAAAAAAAGAAGTTGAGAAACGAGAGCGAAACGACACAGGCGAGGCAGGACATGCGGGAAGGCGCGCGGAAAGGGAAAGAGAAAAAAAAAGACACGAGGGGGTCCGTAGTAACCTCCCTTGAAATCGCGGAGCCTCTGTTCACATGCCGTTTCTTCCTCGTACCGGTATCCAGTTACCTTTTGTGGAAGACTTCGCATGGCTCAGATTCTCGAACGATATGTACTCCATTGTGCATACCGGGTATTTAGCATTGACACGGGGTGAATCTGTGCGAGAGGGGAAAGGCCGGGGAGGTGGTCTCTCTCGTACCACGCACAAAATCCACGGTGTTCCCTGACACGGGGGTAGATTCTGTTAAAACGATATCCCGCGTCAGTCTCTCGCAGGCTCGTAAAATAGATCCGCTTGTGATCGAAATCGGATCGAAATCGATCGCGTTGTTTCTTTTTTTTTTTTTTTTGTTTACTAGAGACGTTACGCCTTGTAAAGAAATGGACAATCGTACGCGAACTCACTCGCCAGTTGGAAGATTGTCATCGTCTGTTCAACGATCACGTTTTCAACTCGAAGTGTCGAGTAGAATGAAGGATGTGTACATATATATGTCGGCAGTGTGTCTGTTAGTTTTATTAATTTTTTCCGTTTGTTAATTTTGATAAATCACGCAATTGAGCAATTGTTTATCTCGAGAAATGATGTATCACTAACTAAACCGAGAGAAGCGCGTATCGCGTTTTGTATGTTAATTTTCAAAGTCAGTCTTTTCCGAGAATATTCAATGCCGGATTAAACTTGTTGCATTAATACGACAAGACATTACGCTGCGACGAGAACCACAAGCAAGGACAGCAGCAACAAGACGACGACGCAATTTCTCAGCGCAATTCTGAATAATACGAATATATACGGCCGAGACACTTGTCTATCTCTTCGGTGTCCGGGACAAAAGCCGCGCATCTTTCTCCGCGTGTTTCTCGATCGGGGATCAATGGGGGCTGCCCACTGCCGCGGGCACGACCATCTTGCGCGTAATTACAGTAGCTTCCGTCACGGTTTGAGACCTGGTCTCATCGTCCCCCGTGCATAATACTTTATAATATACGGCGGGATTCCA
Organism: Pseudomyrmex concolor; assembly: GCA_014839585.1. Classification (NCBI taxonomy): domain Eukaryota; kingdom Metazoa; phylum Arthropoda; class Insecta; order Hymenoptera; family Formicidae; genus Pseudomyrmex; species Pseudomyrmex concolor. The sequence goes on along the minus strand of QVOB01020951.1, from coordinate 19,286 downwards.
AAAGTGACTCGTCATGCGGCATAAATACTTGAACGGCCGGCGGTGCATCGTCGTCGTCTCCCGCCTCGTCGCCGCGCGCTCGGGCTCGGCCGACGTCGCTGCACCTGATACTTTCCCCCAGACTTGCTGATGAATTTCTTTTTTAATCACCACTGCGTCTCTCGCGCCGAAAGTACAACGTCACCTGTTGGCCTTTGCCATCGCGCGGCTCTTTCGGCGCTGCGATTCGCCACGCGAGTTCGCGCGCGCGCAAGCGAGCAAGCAACACGTAAGTGCATAACGAAGTGCGTACGAAATCGTTTTTAGTGCACGCGAAAGAACGAACGATGGAGAAACGGATTAAGCGTCTTTATCCGCAATTCAGACAAACGTTTCAATACAAACGTTTCTACACACCGTTATATACGCGGGCTTTACATAAAAGAAATTATATAAAAATATGTAAGACAAAAATATTATTTTACTCACACACACACACACACACAAAAATTATATCTAAGAAAGAATAGAGTTTTTTATCGACTCGGCTTATTAAAATTGTGATGGTACAGTTCCCGCATATATTGTCCCGCAAATGAAGTTATCAACGCTAAGACAATATGCAAAAAGTTTGTTTACTGACCGAGGTAGTAATTATAACGGCGTGTGCTTCATTAATCTTTTCCCGAACATCGATGGGCGGAAAATTCAATGCTGATCGCCGTGGAGAGATCAGCATAATTCGATCGTAAATTATTCTAACACACTCCCTAGCGAATCCCTTCTTGGTACTTAATCCCTTGTATTGGCGCATGTTCGTGAAAAGATATTTAAAAGACATTACGGGAAGATGTATAGTAAATTCATAAGCAACAATGTCGATGGAGAAACAAAAATTACGTGCACACGCTAATATAATAGACTGAAAATGCTATCGATCGGATTAAACGACGATTATAAATGCAATTTGTTTAATCATTATGATTATTGCAAATTGAAGAATGGCAATGAAATGTCAGCTAAATGTTAAGAAGAAAAAATAGAAAAGAGAGAGAGACAGAAATGATGTCACAAGTTACAATAAAGAAAAAAAGAAATATTTTATTGACAATTCCACGGTATTGTTGTTCTATTATTTAGAAAAGTTTAGATAATTATTCGGACAAAAGTCTATATTATTACGAAATAATTTAACTTAAAAAATGCAAAAAATTAAAATGCAAAAGATTAAAATGTATAATTGTTGTAGACAATCACACATATTGCCATTGATTTGTGTGTATACTGAAATCTTTCAATTTGTCGCCTATTAGAACGTAATTAGTGCGAGACCGCGGCGCTATGCGCCGCAGCGGAATGCGAACCGCGGTACTTTAATACTCCTTTCCCTAAGCGCCGAAAAATTGACACCCGAGTCTCCGCGCTTTAATGCCACGACATTAAGACGATCTCAATAGGGTACGATCGCCATAGAATACCGTGTAGAACGGAAGGCCCCGGAACATAATAAGTCGTGCCGCCTCGTGCGGGTATCTCGTGAAAGAACCAAGATAAAGGCTAGCGGTCCAAGAGCATAATTAAAACGCGTCGGATGTCTCGCGTATGGAGACGAAAACGTGAGTGAAGGGCGAGGAGAAAGGCCGAGAGTGTAGGTGAAAGAATGCGAAAGAGAGAAAAAAAAAGAAAGAGGAGAACCTTAAAATTCAAAAATTAAATTTATATTATCGTCAAATAAAACGGCAAAAAACATTAATATTAAAAAATATATATTTTTTTTTTACTAAAAGTTGCAGCGGAGAGGAAAGAAGAAACGAGAGAGAAACACATGTATGAGACATAGATAATGGATAATAGATAAAAAACGGGAAAGTTAAATAAACAAAGAGAATTAAAATCAAAGGTAATGAAACGGAATTCGATTTCCACACGACATTGATAGCGGATCTTGAATTACGGTTTTAATAGTCTCACGCGCTCGTGTCTTTCGTGCCAACACGGATCGTGCGCTCGTGCACAATCAAAATCGACCAGCACATATTCACGGCCGATTATTTCATTATTCACGAGTATAATTCAGCCACGATTAAGTCCCGATTGCGTTGACAAGAGCAGAACGCTATTTCATCTGATTAACACGTCGTGTACTTTTTAGCTCTTCAGTCGCACCGCGCCACTACGTACGATCGGAGATTATTTCAACGCCATCGTCGGAAGGATTCGCCTCCGCTACGACGTGTCACATTAATCTATCTGAGTATACGCCATTAGGCGCGATGAAAAGGGAGCTTGCATGAATATTCACACAGAATCATAAAACTGCAAGACGTATTTTCGTGACGTTAATTAAATAACCTCCTCGTCTAGCAAAGGCGTATATTTTCGAGCGCGATAAGGCTCGTGAAAAACATTATTAACTCTTGTGCCGCTACTAAGACTTTTTACACCAATTTTTTGCGCACACGTAATTACAAAATATATTTTAAGTGCATTAAAAACACACACATGTGATTGCGCTCGCGCTCGCGCGCGCGCAAAGATTTTAATTTACCAAACATTATGCCAATATGTTCTGATGTTCTTATGTTACTTATTCTGTGAAAATAAAAGTTAAAAACTTTTTTAATAGATATATTGCTTGTGGAATAAAATCGATTTGCGTCTAGAACGCACACGTTCCTCTTTGTCACTTGGAAGTTACCATTCGTCGTAATCGGGGGTTTTTTCCCCGATCGCGGGAAGGAGAGAGAACGGAACAATTCGATGTTTCCGCCTCTCGAGGAGGCGTTACCGTGGTAACAGTACGGGCCCGACTCGAGACTCGATTAGCAAAGAAAATACGAGAGGATCTCGGAAGCCCCGCTACAGGATCGATCTGCGGCCGAGAGGCTTTTAAGACGACCGCGACGCCTCATTGTCTTTAGCGGAATGCTTTAGCGGAACCGTTCGTTTTTCCTTCTTGTATTTCCAAGCGGGAACAATTCTTTTTTTTCTTTCTGTGCTCACGCAGTCGCGAGTTGATAGACGATAAACACGATCGTTCGCTTGCCGATGAATAACAGGTTTTCCATGCACGCGACGACGTTTGTCGAATCGACCTCTGTTTTTTCCGTCATTACGCGCGATCTGAGCGTACCTACGCTTTTTTTGCCGTGGAATTCCGTGGTCGAATAATTCAATAAGACCGATTCTCGGAATCGTTAATCGCGACTTCGTAAATTTTCTCTCTCTCTCTCTCTCTCTCTGCCTGTAACGAGTTAATTCCACTCCGAGCAGGATATCGCGACGATTTCGACATCTTAATTGCCGCCTTAGAAAATGCTCGTGCTTTTCAAGTAGCGGCGTAATGTGCGGATCGGCACATACGCAACGACTATATATAAACCGAAATACATAGACCGATTACGTTACGCATAATCATCCGTCATTTTCATTGCATGTATACCGCACGCGTGTGAAGTTTACCGTGTTTTTCCGTATCTGACCGCGATCTGCCAAGTAATGAGGTGGATCCCTTCCTTTATATGTGAGAGAACCCCGTCGTCGAGAATCGTCGTTATTCTCCCGTGAATCCTCACCTTCTCACTTAGGAAGGATGAGCGCGCTCATTAATTACGGCCGCGCGCTCTCTGTGGCGATGACTGGAAACAAAGTGTTTTCAGCGGCCGTGCACATGTATACATCTACCTATGTGCTATCTTTCTCTCTCTCTCTCTCTCTCTCTCTCTCTCTCTCAACAGGAATGAATTAAAATTCCCACAGCGACCACAAGCGTACACCTACGCGCCCTTGCTCCCGCCTGCTACTCCCGCCGTCCAGAACTGACCACAGTCTCTAGAGTTCAAACAGCCAACAATCTTTTACTTTAATCCACGACCTCCGTCGTTGACCTGGCGCAACAAAGCACAACCCAGTTGGTGAAATTAAACATGAAAGATACAGAGAAGATTTTCTCTCAAGTCTTCTCTCTTGTGCGAACATTAATTTTATTGCAACGATAACGTGATTTTTGTAAATTTGAATTATCAGAAGTACTATATTCTGTTGATTTTCTTTCTTTCTCTCTCTCTCTCTCTCTATACAGATCTGAATATAAGTAATTCGCTTCTACTTTTGAATTTGCATTAACGTTATTTTTTTGTTGTTCGGGCGATCTTATCGATGAATTTTCTCATGATTCTTCAAGCTTCTCTCAATATGCGCCGATAATTTCAGATGATATAATCGCAAATTATTATGCGTTCTTTGCAGCAGAATGCAGCAACAATCGGGCCAAGGAAACGGAAACGCGAGACGCACTCTAAGCCCGGGTCCCGGTGGCAGCAGCAGCGAGGACTCCGACATTTCCCTCGGAGGGACATCACCACCGTCGCCGAGTTCCTCGCCTCCGCCGAACCACCAACCCTCTCCGGTTCCCCTCGGATCTCTCGGTCCCTTACCACCTCCATCCTTAAATTTCCGTTTCGATGCTACGCAGCCTCATTTTCGATTCGGCCATACGACGGCTTTCAAATTCCCGCCGACGAGCTTCCGATTCGGACCGCATAGTCCGCAGCCTAATCACCCGAATATGCCGGGCGGAGGGATTTTCAGGTTTGCGGAGTCGAGTCCTTTTCAAGCTGTAGGGCCGAGAGGTGATCCGGCGTCGAGGTAAGAAAGTTCAATATACATAGTTGTTTTCGTCTTTACGAAACTTTATCGTGTCGCGATATATATTCTATTTATTTTGGTCACAAAAAAACTTTATAAGTTGACATAACATAATAGATCGCGATTTTGTTCAACTGTATTTTCTCCAGAGAAAATGCAGTGCTTTTTCTCGTCGATTACAGATTGCCAGATCCGCTGGGACTACCACCGCCGAGACTCCATCCGCACGACGGCCTATTGCACCACCCGCACCCCCAGCATCAGCTATCCGAGGGAATATCCAGGATATCCGAAACGTCACGGTTGTCCGACGGTGGGTTATCCCGTTTGTCGGACAGTCTATCGGAGGCTCATAGTCCGCCATTGATGGCGGCGAATCTATCGGTTACGGGTCCGCTAAGAGTAGCCGTACCCAGTCCGCACACTCCCTCTTCTCGAGGTAGTCCGCCCCCTCGTCAGCCGACACCTCAAAATCAGTCGCAGGGTCAGGGGCTGATAAGGGTCGCTACGCCGCCATCGAATCCGAAAATTCACAGGCCCTTCTCGCCCGCGTGATACGACAAGGACGACGAATCGGAAGACGCCGTCGACACGGACGATCGACTGATGTCGAGAAAGAGCTACCGGGACAATGACGCCGCGAACCAACGCTTCGAGGTGTTGTGAAGGCGGAGGTGCTTACTGACTTCTCTTTCCGAGTGACAATTTGGCCTTGAAAAGAATATTCATGGGTCAACAAAACCCGCGATAGATGTTACAAAAGGATCGATTGTGTCTAGAAAATTATAAATATGAACATGTGGTGTATGATAAGACCGGCACGACACGCCGAATAACGTTTCACAGTTTTGCAAAGACTGATGTAAACGTAAGAAAATTACGGAAAATAGGATCAATAAATAGTTTGGGATTATCACGAAGATGATTCCAGAATAGATGTAAGATGAGAATCAATATTCACCAAAATGCTTTTTTCCGCAAAAATCAACATTGATTAAAGCATTACAAAAAAAAAAAAAAAAAAAAAAAAAACGATCAATCACCGTACACGAATCAACAATACTACATAGAAAGAAAGAAATATTACATTACCCCTCGAATTGTACTCGAAGATGCGAACAGTTGACTGCGCTATTAAATCTTAGACAGAATCTATTTGGTGATGTGTGTCAACGCAGCTTGTTCGAGATCCGTCTCTCTTATGAAACGCGAGAATGGCAGAGTTAACGCTTTTGGCAAGTGAGTGCGAATTTATCTGGATAAGTGCAATCTCTCTAAGATCCAAGCCGAAATGGTCAGGGTGTGTATATAACTTTCGTGATTCGTCGAAACCCGAAAGAACGAGATGCAGTGCATCAAACAGTTTGTAAATATAGCGTCGCTTCTTAGCTGATTCTCTTTCTCTTTTTCTATCGTGAATAGTCTTCGAAATCAATTAGTCAAACGGTCAAGACATTATACAGGATTTTCATATAAAAAAGGTAGACATATTTTCTATGTACGCACAGAAATATTTTATTGTGCGTTTTATTTTAATACGTATTAACAACGCAGATCCGCGAATTTAGAACTTTCATAATTTGCTTGAGAATGAGTCGTGATTGTCGAAAGAAAAAAATAAAAATCGTTATCTATTTTCAAACAGAAAAATCTTACAAGCTTGTGTTATTTTTTTTATTATATATTTAATATATACTTAAATTGATCGAATATTCTTTTGTTTTCGTTGAAAAATATTTTTGCTCAAATAAAGATTGGATTTTAGAGATAGTAATTTATGTGATCCTGTGTGTCTGCACGTTTTCGTATATTTTCTTCACCTTCTTTTGTGAAAATCTTGTATTTCGCCAGTGGCAATACAGTTTATAAGATGACGGAACAAGAACGCGAGAGAACTCGGAAGTTGGATTCGCGCGCGGCTGTGACAGTCGTATGAGATTTTTGCAGACTGTCGCGAAACGTACGACAGATATACGAATGCCTATGTATTTGGAAACAGACCTGTGATGCGATATCGATATTGAGAAATCGGGAACGTCACAGCGTTATAGTCACGGCGTAATATTCGCTTTTCATCGAAGAGCGATTCTTGTTTTTTTCGCTGTTTTCTCTTTTATAGTTTTATTTTTTTTTATTTTTTCTCAAAGTGAACAAAAATCATGCAATAACTATGCGTTGTTTTGTCTGACTTTACTTTTGCTGTGTTACACAACTGTAATCTCTCATACGGAGAGCGTAGAAGACAGCTTTGTACTCGAAATAAAGCAACAACAGATGAAATTGAAAACGAGAAGAAACACGATATGTTTTTCTGGAAGAAAAATATCAAATGCGAAAAATCTCCAGAAAAAAAAACAAGCCAATTTAGCTTCTCCCACATCTCTCTTCCTTCTCTGTTAGACTAAGTAAGGACCATAGCGAACTCTGTATATTTCATTAATTGCCTTTTGGGGAAAGACCTGTGCGTCACTTTGAGAATTCAAAAACAAAAAAAAAAAGAATATAGAAAAGAATTTCGAGAGGCTTAGCAACAGCCAATCGATTTTACTGAAAGCGCGAGACGATAGAAACCTCACGCTTTTGCTCCTCGTCTTTGTAGATAGACTCGGCTTAGCGAAATTCTTGTATAATCCAACTTATAAATATGAACATATTACAGTGCGATACCTATACATATAGTACACACACGTACACACACATGTGCAGACACATACATGTACTATATAGATAAAGACTTGCATAAAGTTTAGGAAAGGACTTATATCAATACGAAAAATTATACATATATAAATATACGAAAGAAGAAATGAAGCATTATTATTATTATTAAATATTATTAATATTAATATTATTATTTGCGCCTGTACATACATTTCCGCGCGAAAATATATTAACAGATTATTATGACATTACAATGGAGACCATTATGAGTATTTTGTACGCATCCTTGCATCCATTATATATCCTGTCCTGACTGTTAAACGGAGTGGCAAATTTCGCGCGTAATCCACGGAACGTGTTAAGCGCATCGACGCATTAAAATGGCTTAATATTCACGCGGCATGATTTTACAACACTGGATACGCGATCTCTCGCGATAACAAAATCGCCATTGGCAAGTCTGTAGAATCCGCAGACGTGCTTCACTATCGCATACCTGCATCCGGGGCCAATGTGTTACAATATATTTCTACCATGAGCGAAAAATGTTTCGCAGAAGAATGTTAATTATTATTTTATTTATAAGAGTTCTCATTAGCAATTTCTCATTATCGCTCGCATGTCGCTCTGCGATTAAAACAATACCGCGCGCGAGGAAAGAGCGCGCCGTTGCGCTGAAATCGCCCGTCCTTCTCACAGGTTCGCACGTCACACGCTTCCACGCCAGGCCGTCTAAAAACTTGCGGAGTCATCGGCCGTTAACGATCTTAGGAGAGTCGTGTCCAGACGATCTTTTTTCGTCGAAGGTCAAAAGCAGAGTCTGTATATGGGATCTCGAGTCTTTGAACGCGAAACGCGAGTTAGAAGCTGCGACGAGACAAGGATTATCGACACGCCGCAGCGGCGCGAGAAAGAAAGATCGGAATCGAGTAGATAAAACCAGCAAATAGGCGAAAGAAAGACACGAGAGCGCGGGATGAAGCGAGAGAAGTATGACGAAAGGCAGACGAATAGAGTTAGTAGTTGCGCGATAACACGGCGTGGGCGGGTGTCGCTGACAAAATGAACCAATCGGCTGGCTGGGTCGCCTTGTAACCGATCCCGCGGGTTAACCAGGAACCGGGGAGAGCATCGACCAAGACTCTCCCGAAAAGCCGATATGCCCAGGGCGCACGCTTAAGCTCTACTCTCTCTTTCTCTTTTTCCCGACTCCACCCTGCCTGATGCCTCCACATATGACCACTTCCTTTCTCTCTCTCGCTCTCTCTCTATTTCTGTCTGTCTCTTTCTCTCCTTCTCTCTCTCTTGCTTTTTCACTATCTCTATCTTCTTCTTGTCTATCACCTCACTTTATTTTCTTCCTTTTCTGCCACATGTCTTTCCCCTTTGCCGAAGGTGCCTCTCAGGCAGCTGGGTAGATTTCCAGACGCGAAGATGGAGTCGTCGAGATGCGGAACATAAAGCGATACGCGAACTTTTACGTGTAGAGCTTTCGTCTCGCAGCGCGCGCTTTCAAGTTACTTTAAGAGAAATCACAAAGTCTTTTTAAATTTTTTCTTTCTTTTCTGCAAATGTCGTGTGAGAAGAATTTAAGATATTATCGCTATACAAAATGTAATAAAAATAATTGATTCAGAAGAAAACCTAAAAGTAATGTTTAAAAATATGGAAACAGGTTTTTTTTATCAAGTACCACTTGGTAAATTGATAATAAAAATGTGGATTACAAATTAACCAATTTTTTTAAGAGAATTCAACATTCTACTTATATCACATTGAAGTTTATCGAAATATATACGTAACATATAAGATTAGTTCAAGCGATTTATATTGCCAAAAACAACTCGTAACACTTTTTATTCTGCAACATGATATTAGAACGAGAACAAAAATAAAAATAAATCACGCGATTCGTTTTGCTCTGATATACTTGAGTGATTTAGTTGATTATATCGACGACAACTTGACAAAAGAGCGAAATAGGGGAAGGAAGACTGAAAAGCGTTACATAAGAATCCCCCTCGGTACAACTGGCGATGAACAAACGTACACGCGCTCGTAGCAATTTTATACGGAAGAATTAAGAGATAGATATCGTGATTATCGAGTCTTCGGTGTGTACCGTTTTCAAGGTACATCCAACATGGCGTGAAAAGGTCTATCCTGTCTTTGCCCTTGTTCTGCTATCGTTCATCTCCGTCGTGCACTCGATGGCACGGTTGCTGTCTTGCCGATCGTGTTTTGACAGTTGCTGCTCTGACACCTCTGGCGCATTCATTAAGAAGTGGTTCTCATGGTCAATGTTACACAGTAAAAAGCTCGCCAGACGAATCGATTGGAAACTTTTTAAATGCTATTTTACATCACACAAGAAATCTTTACGTAACAATGTACTAATTATAAGTTTATTTGAGAATTATATAGCGCGTCAAATAAACACATGTTGAGAAAATTAAATTACTTTAAATTACTTAGATAACAATATATTATTATAAAAAATTAGAGAGAAATTATCAATATGTTATTACAAAATATTTATCTAACAGTATTAAATTAATATTAGGTTTTGATATAATAATAATAATCGCTTTCAAAAAAATCCAATTTAATACAAGTATTTGACATATGGTTATACCCGTTAAAAGTTGAGAGCTGCTGACTGGGATCCAGCTGTTCGGATTTAGATGTTTAGGATAATGCGGTGTGGTCGAGGCTTTACAACGAAATAATGTAGTCCACTTTGAATGGTAGAGACGCGGAATGAGAGCGATGGCGAGGGATATAGGGGACGATGAACGGCAAGCGAGATACAAGATCATGCGACGAAGGGAGCGAAACGGAGAGAGGGGCCGTGTACGAGAGAAAAAGAGTAGCGACTGAGTAACCATTCCTCTAGTGGTTATTTGTAGACAGATTCGACACCCTGACAATATACCGCAAGTATCATAATAGGTCCCCGGCACAGGAGCCCCTCCCGCTACGGCGTTAAGGCCCCCGAAACGGAGATTACGCCCATCAGGTATTTGTTGTAGATCGTAGGTCGACCTGGAGGACCCCGGACGTCGCAGGGAGGTGTGAAAGTGACAGTAAATCTTTGCTGGATCTTTTTAAAATCAGCGCACGCCATTGTTGCGGTAAAGAAGTTTTAGAGGCTTTCCATGCGCCCCTGTGCTCGATCTCCTCTTCCGGCCGATCACGGATCATGGGCTCTTAGCTGCTTAAGGATCCGAGGAGGCCTCGGAAAAAGCGTGAAACGGGTCCAGGAAAATACGTATTGTGAGAATCATGGCCGGTGGAATAATGGCGCAACGATTACGCGGAATGGCGTTCGCCTCGCTCGCGCGCCGATAAATCGCGGTTTCCGATTTGTTTACTCTCACCTCTCGGCTAGTGTAAAAAAAAAAAATCAACAAATATTTGTAACACCGATCGACACCCGGTAAAGGTTTTATTTGGTTAAGGGGATCTGTTTTCAGCATTTTTTACGCGCGCGGTTCGATTCAATAGCAGTCAGCGAGACGCTACTATTTTCATCTATGATATCGTGTGATTTCGTAACAAGTTTATCTCTCTTTGCAAAAATTGTCTATTATATAGTCACTTTTTTCAATTTATCGATTAAGTACATTAAAAATCAATCTCGTTTTTGATGAACAACTAGAAACAACTAGAAACATGCGAATATTTTCAACGCGCATTAGGCTGCTTAAAATGTCACTCGCGTCGCGCGATAATCCGTAATAATACACTCCCCTCTGCAGATTTCAGTTCGAAAATAATCGGTGTGTCGGTTTTCACGTAGAGTTCCGGTCCAGGTTCACACGGGGGTTAATGAGAGGTTAGATATAACTTGCTATTCTGTACCATAATGCGACACCGGCGTCCGTTTAATTTAAGTATATCCCATATATAGTACTTTTCAATGGAGGTGTGTCATGTACCACCCTTACAACCCCTATAACATGACGGCAGTACTTACTTTCATGGGAAAAACAAAATATGTATAGCAAAGCGGAGAAAGAGTCATTTTTACTTGCGTGATGCATAATGCACATTAAATTAATAATTTTTTAACAAGTTTTTTTTTTCATGGAAAATATAAATCTTTGTACGGAAAATATACATCTTTGAAAGGAAATTTTGAAATTTGAATAATTCCCACTCTTTGCAAACAAATTTCGAATGGAATTTGCTGAGATTCTCGAAGACTTTACTAAAAGAGGAAGAAGTCTATGCCTAAATCGTAAGACATCCGGAGCAGGGTATATATGGATATGTCAGGCGTCAGTGCCCTTACGAGGTACTAAGCCGCTTAGCACTATGGGGTTTATGTTGTGCCCGGCAGGGTATCTCTACTAACTCCATAGAACCTATATAAGGAGGGCCTGCACCCCGCCTACCGCGCATTATCTTATCCCCACATCCATACCTATGCAGCCATCACGACGTTCGGAATTCGAAAAAATGTCAGAATAACTGTAACAATCGTGATTTTGACATTTGGGATTTTGAAAGCTGCGAAATTGCATCTCGCGTTAATTAATTATTGTACAATAACGCCAATATATATATATATATATTGTAATAAAAAGTGAAATAAAAAAATTAAGATTATTTTATATAAAAATCAATTAAATTAAATTAATTAAATATAAAAGTGATTCTTTTCTTTTTATTTTGCAAGTGCGTTTCACGCAATGAAAATGGAAACGAGTGAAAATCTTTTAATCTTATTGCCATTGTTAGTGCAATTTGTACACAAAACAGCCTCCTCTCTCATTTACTATGTGGAAAGCTGCTCTTATGCCGGCTGGAAAACACCGCGAAGTACTTCCTGACGAGAGGTATTACGCAAAACTGTATCGGCTTTTCCGTGTTTTGATTTCGCCCGGGGAGTCGTAGGGAACGGGGGAAAGAGGAGATCGCTCGATGAAGCGGGAACGCCGGGAACGAGGAGGACAGATACTTAGCCGAGGACTAACAGCAGGCCGCGGATTAAAGGGGGCGAAATGTTATTATTGCAAGGGGTACGTCTGCGCCTCCGTGAGTACTAAGTAGCCCGGTTAAGTATGTTGTTTAAGCCAACACTGTAAGTAACCGTCCCCGGAGAAATTGCCGTGACGGCATTGCGACAAAGTCCAAACTCCAGCACGCCGATGGAAAATACTTTGCGCAGAGTGCTGCCTCGGCCAGATGGCTCTCGTAAATGCCCGCCCGTTTTCAGACGACGACGGAAAATTGAAGCTCCGTACGTCATGATATGAGCGGTAAGGAGGTGCCGAAGTGTCAAAAAACTTTGCGCAACTCGTCATGCGGAAGCAGGTTGCGGAGATAGAGAAAGAGAATATTGATACATTATTCAATGACTTGTTTCAATCATTACAAAGAAAAAATCTTTCAGAAAAACAAAATCTTAGTACGATATTATCAGAGATATGTTAAGCAAGTGTGCTCCGTAAGAAAATTATTAAGTTCCAGCTCGAGAGTATATCTTAATGGAATATATCTTGAGCGTTTTTGTTTTTTCGAGTATCTTCGTATATGCTACGAGCGAAATACATATGTATCTCTTTCTTTTTTTGATTCGAGCAAATTTCAATCTACGTAAAAGGTGGCCGCATGCGTGTATGGCTGAGTTCAACACGAATAATTGTGTTGGGTGATTGCAGTTTCTGAAACGAGGAATCTTTGTGCGACGAGGGAATGACAAATGCACTTCCTTGAGCCGAGATTAAAATACGATATTGCCGCTATTAGGCCCCGGGTTTGAGCCTTTGCTCGCGATAGAAATGGTAACAGACGTATAATTTCCTGGAAGCTTTGAATTGAACGGCTCTCTCGCTCCGCCGGGGTGAGTGAGACGAGTGTAACCGGCTTTCAAAGCTTTGAGGGTGAGGAAGCTCATTAACGAGAGCTTTCTGTTCCTTCGTTTCGACCCGTTACACTTTCTCTCTCTCTCTCTCTCTCTCTCTCTCTCTCTCTCTTTCTCTTGACGCACACCTTCCATTCCACCATCCGATATCCTTCACGAAGTCCTGAGACTCCAAACTATATTCCCGCCTTGCTTTTACCGACACCAAACCAACCTCGCTTATGCAAATGAAGATCCGTTGATGATTGTAAATGTAAATTTAACAAATCTCTATTCGTGATATCGTGGTATAGATTTTGAAAGAAAAAAAATAATTGTGCAGCATATTTTGTTCACGATGTTGAGAAAACTTTAATATCGCGAGGTAACCCCCATGTAACGAATATTATTACACCTATGTGTAAAATATTCATGTAAAATACAAACCAAAACAAGTAAATAATAAAATACTTGAAAAGATAAAAAGTATAATATGTTCTACTATTTCTTTTATTAATCAATAGAGATTGTATTACTTGTTAATTAATTATAATAAAAGCAATTTGTTAAGCCATCGTGGACATCGGAGTTTTGCTGCGATTGCGGCGGCTTTTAATGATACTTTCTCAAATGATTTGTAATACTAGTATACGGGCGCGTCAGAAGTAATTATTCCTCCTCGTTACGATCAAATGAATTCAATTAATCGTCAGCGAACCGCTCTGGTGTTTGTATATTACTGTTGCGGAGCTCGTTCTCATCGAATTCCCATGAATAACCAGCTCTCGCAATCTATACAATAATCAACACCGCTAATTTTTCGCCGCGGTTATCCAAATTTCATGTAACAGTAGCATTTTGAATCTGTTGTTTAACAAACACGAGATTTGTAACATCGAGTTGTTAATGAGGTAATTAATGATTTTAGATCGCTAACAAAAAGAACAGTGGCACACAGTGTGTTTCGTATCGATTCTCCCTATTAATTATTTTGCACGTTCATTATGTAAACGGAATACTAACAATTAGTAATTTACCTTTTATTCTGTATACCTCAACGAATTCGCGAATATTAATTGGTTCAACTGTTTTCGCCATGTACTCTCTGGAAATAATTTAAGAAGCGCGTTAATTTAATGATCCCGCGGAGAGGCAAATAATGTAAAAAGCCGTCAACTCTCGGCTTTCATCAGGACGCGTTCGGAGAAGCGACGTCTCGCGATTCTCTCTCTCTCTCTCTCTTTCTCTCTCTTTCTCTTTCTATCTCTCATCGTGAATGAAGGTGGTGGAAGAAACTAAGTATTTCATCTTGACTTAAATACAGGCCACGAGATGTGGCTAATGCAACCGCGAAATAAAGGGCGTGGTTTTAATGCGCAGCCGGGGATTGGCTGTTGAACTTGGCTACCCGGTCGATAGTAGCCGACTATATCTGCCTCGACCTGTATACTTGATACTTATCCGGCGAGAGTATATACCTTAGACTCAGTCTATCTCTTTCGTGCATCGTCAGCGGAGAAGAATGTTTGCACGCTCACAAAATCGAATGTACCAAGATTCTTCAAATAGAATCGCGTTGAAGTTTGCGAGAAAAAAACGCTGGACATACAGACATTTCCATTGATATGTTATTGAAATATTTTTATAAATAAATATCCTGTCAAAAACAAATTAATCAACGAAATGAAAATTTAGCGGTAAAAATAATTGTGTCGTACATATAAACGTACGTAGTTGAAATGACTGACATACACGTGTATATCGTATACATTATATACTATTACATTATCTATTACGTATACACAATGTTACGTATAGTTATTTCATTATTATTTATGTTTTCTCGGTTATTTCATGGCTAGTTCGCATACCACACCGCGTGTCAAATATTCATAAATTTTAACGATGCTTAACGCTCGTGTGTGAGTGACACGTCGTTAATTTGTGTCCGTGCTTTCTTTGTTATTCATAGATCTTTGTTCAAAGCGTTAAACTTCTGCCGTCAGTATAATAATTGCATCGCGTGCCATCAGTATATTAATTACGAGCGCGTTATGCCACGCAAATAAAGTCATTTCGGCGGAGTGCTTACCGCGAAAGAAACGGCGCGAGGCGTCGCGTCGCGTCGCTCAGGAGCGCTCGATGTGTATATAACTCCGATACGATGATCCATCTTGACTCCGGTTCGCCCTTAACGCGACATTAATAGCACGCGATTAAAATCTTTCTAATAACTACCGCGATATCCATCAATGCGACGGACGCGCTCGATTACCTGCAATTTTCATACATACGTCATTAAGCCGTTGCGTATATTCTCTTATCATCCGTTTTATCGCGACTGAATAACACAGCAATTGTAACGCAGGGGCAATATATTGTATATATAGTTATAAAATAATTTCGAATATACAGGGCGATGTCAACATAGCAAGAGACACTTTACCGCGCAGTCATGTTATTAATCTGAACTCGAATGTGTGTGTTGCCATAAATCATAAGCCAGTCATATGCATCATTAAAGAGTATTTTCAAGAGCAGCAGAGAACAAATTATTAACACGACTAACTTTCTTAATCCGACCGATTCCGCGCGGGTAAATTAATATATATTCTCTCACGACGAATATTCACGACGAACTACTACCGTATTTTGCAAATTAGTCGAATCGCAAAGTCACTCCCCTCTGCGAAGATTGTTTTTATGTCAACAAATACGCACAGGCACACACGGGCTTTAACCGGAAAATTTATATCGCCGCGCACAAAGGCGACTAGGTTAGTATAACAACACGCACGATACCCATAATAAACATGACCGGTATCTTCTCATTGAAGACAACAATGTTCACGGTAGATGAATTAATCGGTAAGTTCCTCCCCGCCGCGATGCGCGCACTACCCGAGTCGGCGCGCAGCCTATTATACACCATCATTCGTTCGACGACGATAACGACGACGAGACCGGGGAGTTTACAGGACGACAAGCTCTGAAACAGGGTATACGAAAGGCTCGGTATCAGAGAACAAAAGAATGACTGACATCTCCGGTGATTTCGAGCGGGAGTTTGCAGTGGCTCTCTGAGCAGATCTGACCGAAGATATCTCGCTTCGATGTGTATCGAAAAGTCTACTAATAAAAAAAAAAAAAGTTTCTCAAATATCAAAATCTGCATATTCGTCGTTGCATTGAAGAACAGAAAAAATTTAATGACACATTCTGATGCAATCTCGAGATAAAAATTGTTAAATTTAAAATTAAAAGATCCAGTCGCAAAAAAGAAAACAGTCGAAGAAAAAGTTTGCATTCCATAAACATATTGCAAAGGAGCGCGTCGGTTGAATCAAACTGTGATTTAGTTTTATTTCCTCAAGATTATTTTCCTCGTACTTGTATCAATCTCTGTAACGCGCCGTATTGATTATCGATACATTTAAGCGATTTTTGCGTGTAGCCGTAGTCGTCTATACAAAAAAAAAGACAACATGCGCACAACATGTATGAGGTGGAGCAACTGTAATCTGAGAGAGAAATCGCTACGTGGAAGTACAATATCAAGAGAGCTTTGGTAATCCTCGTCAACCGCAGACAGAGATTCTCAAAGGAGTTGAAACATCGTTCGAGCATATAGAAAAAAGAGCATCGCCGAACGAACGTGCGGATGAGAACTACTGATCAGCGCGAAGTAATTCATCAGAAAGGATGCTGAGGCTGACGGCCGGCTACATCTGCCTCTTCTCTTCTTTGAGACTCTCTATCCGTTTCTCTCGTCCTGTCTCTCTGTCTAGCGCGTTGCGTTCTTCATGAATTCCGATTCTACAATGGGCAACGAGGTCAAACCGCAGCCTCCGCTTGTTAATTCGTCGCTTCTTCGGCTTTTGTCCTGGCATGCTAAAAGCATCCGCCGCCTCCGTTAAAAGTGCAACATGCAAGCATAGTGAAAGAGGCTTACGTCACATGTTATTAGTAACGGCGAACGCCGGTATCAATTACTGCGCAATGAGAATTGATCAACGTCACTCGCATCGCCGCCGTTGCCAGTGTGCCAATTGGTTAAATATATCTCAGGGATATATTGTTAGACACTGTGGTTCTTAGTTGACCTCTTCTGTCGTTGCTATTTATAATCATTCGTTAAATTGAGAGACAGAGAGAGAGAAAGAGAAAAAGTAACACTATTTCTGACAAAATTACTTATATATATATCTACAAATACTATATATTTTAATATATCTACAAATACTCGCAATCGCAATCAGATGACACAATACAAGATAAATACAAACTAACAATATTATTATAGTCGACATATATAAATATAAATTTAATAAAGCACTTCTCTCTTCTCTTCTTCCTCTCGTAATAAATTCGTCAATATGTCTTTACACGGAGTTTCGGATGCACAGAGCGAATAAAGAGAAGGGAAAGTTATATTAAAGAATGATTAATAAACAAGCTGACCCACATTCACGCGCGAACGTGAAGAGCATTATAGGAGAGTCCTTGACGCATGCACTTGGTGCGGATAATTACGCGCGCGGAAGGCACGTGCCTTCCGATCCGTGAATTTGAGACTGCGCACGAGGAAGGGGGGACCTCTGTCCCACAAGAAACCCTTCGTGTTTTTTCGGGATATTAAATCGTCCGATCGCGTGAACGAGAGCGCGTCTACGCGCGTATGTGATGAGATTAAAATAGAGCTCTTACGCGGTCATTTTCTTAGACACATTGTACATATCGTCTTTATCTCTGAAATTGCATTCTTTACATGCACGTGCATCCATTTATACGTGTGCCAATTTTTCCTAATAATTAAGTTATAAGAAATATGTAGCGCAAATTAACGGACGGATACTATAATACTGCCTATTATTTTCAAATGAATGTTTATCTCTTCCACGTGGCATCGTGTTCGCAATTTTTCTGACGACTGTAGTTTTTATAAAAGTCTGACCGCATCTTGTTCATTTGAAACCAATCTAGATCTGGATTTGTTTTATTCTATTGTTCGAATATTTTAAATTATCTGAATTTTATGTACACGTTATTTAGATTCTCTAGATTATCGGCTAATGAGTCAGATTTGAACAAATTTTTGCAGCTCTAACATCTGAAAAAACTGTCATTTTTCTCAGTGTTTATTTGCGTATCATTAGATAGATATCATTAGAGACGTGCGTTATTTTCGGTTTCCCGGACAATCAAGCGCAGCGCTCTCGGCCGCCGTAGAAATTCATCTCCGAATTAAGTAGCTAATCAATTACGCTCGTCCCCGAACGATCGGATACGGTCGCGCTTCGACGACAGAAAGAAGAGCGGCCGCGCCGCAAATTGCTTCATCTCACCACGAAGAAGTCGGGCATTTGGTTCGTGGCACCGGGCTCCTCGTCGATATTAAGTCGGGGGGCGGCCGCGGCTTACGATCAGGTGCCGCGGCATCCTGACGATTTCATCAACAGGCACGTCCGCGCCGGGATCATCATACTTTGTAACCGCGCGGCAAAAAGCAACAGCCCGCGCCAGGACACGCCAGGAAATATATGCCTTGTAATACGGCGTGGATTCAGCGCGACCGCGCGCGCAACGGGTGACGTATGATGATAGTGTGGCCCAGGAGAGAGAATCAAGATGGCCGTAATAATATCATTATCTCAGTGGTCTCCACCGGCCGTTCGGGGCCCCGAGTGAGACATTTACCGTAACGACCGGCCATCCGTTATCGAGCCCCGGCGCGCCTATAAGCTTGCGCGCCAAGACTCGGCGCGATATACCGACAAAACGCACAAGTGAAGATGGCAGATATCTCTGACGCGCTTCGGCCGGTTTGCGGATGCCTTTCACGGTACGTTCTGCCGAAATATTCGGTTACACGTGTTCGCTTTTTTCTTGCTCAAGTCTCGATAATTAACATTTCTGTTAATTGCTATTATTCTTTTTTTTCTGTTAACAATGATTTACATCACGGAGCGAATATTTCCGCAAATGCGCGCGGGTTTTTACATCGCGAAAGATACAAATACCCCCTTCTAATCGATAATGATACTTTCGCGATGGCAAATGCGCTCGTCTAAACAACGGAGCAATCGTTTTAACCTAGCAACAAGCCGAGCATCGCGGACATCAAGTTCGCTTAACCACGCTTCATACG
>QVOB01020950.1:0-18999 GCA_014839585.1 Pseudomyrmex concolor | reverse complement strand
GTTTTTTCTTAAAGCTAAAGGATGTGACTATTATATAATGTACCTAATATTACATAATATTGTGTACATTTTTTTTTACAATCTATTTTAGATGTTACTTTGTGCCCCGGTCTCCCCTAGTTCGGCTTGAAAGTAGTGTGAATACTAGAAAATCACCGAAAAAAAAATTCTTCATATACGAACAAATTTCATATCTGATGTTGTGTAATGTATACTTGCGTAATAGCAAAAAATTGAATGTGAATATTAATTGAATGTGAATCATCAATATGAGATCGTCTCAATCGATCTCATTCTTGATGAAAATGCAACTGTGCAAATTCACAACTGTGCGAAAAATATGTGCGCGAAATACATTTTTAAACTTGAAAATTATTACACATAATATTTCGAATTGACTTGAATTCGAAAATTTATATTCTTGAGAAGCCAAGAGTAGTACTCGAATCTCCCGCATTTTGTACAAACAGCGCACGTACTTTATTCTATTTTTTTCTCAGATTCGTATACGCAAGATCTTCTTTCTCGGCGAGAGCAAAAAAGAAACAAATTTACAATCTTAATTATATACATCGCTGATTATCCGTATATTGCGTATCTAAAATGTAAAAAATGATTACATGTTTCATTATAAATGCATATATTATACGCATATATAATGCGCATATATATTATACGCATATATATACATTTAAGTGCATAATTTTCTTAGAAATATGAGATTATTCAAAGAAGTATGATTATAAATTAGATAAGAAATCTCTATGAACATTAAATCTCGTCTGCGATAGTATAACAGGCCGATATCTGTATTTAAATCTTATATGTAAGAGTTCAAGTTCACTTTCAGATACTATATGTAGGTAATAAAAATGGAATATCATCATATAAACTAAGACGATTTACAAGATACAAGATATGATTATAAATACCGTTCTACACAAGTCCTGAATATATATGTTATTCATTTCTTATGAAAGATTCTTTGACAAACTGTTCACCGGCAACCGGAAAAACGCTTCGGTGTAATTGTATATAATTCTAAACCAGCAGTTTCCATCGGAGAGTCACTCACTTGTTACATACGCATCATCTATGTTTATGTACACACTTCCCGGATAATAGACCTGATCTTTCTCTTGACAGACAAGTTCGCGTTTTCATTCTCGCTGCAAAGGATCAACTTTAATAATTTTAAGAGTTTTTCTATGATTATTATAATATGTATGTTATGATCAAAAAGCCCGAAGCACGAGCGGTCCTAAAATTGACTGGTCAATGCGCGGATTCAAACAACGATCAAAGACCGAATGGACATTTCAGATATAAAATATTTTCTTTGTATGTCATATACTATCGTACACGTGTGAGCGCCTTCCCGTAAAAACCTAACGCCATCTAATTTGTAATATGTCACTGCGATAATAGCGTACATTGAAAAGTATGCTAAAAATCCTATTTCGGGCCAAGGAAAATGATAAGCAAACAAAATTGAACGTCTAACTTTAACTTCTTAAAGTTAATCTTGGTCTCGTCGCTGTTCTTTGAAACAAAAAAGTAGAAAAAAATATACAATAATCTTTCATATAAATTATTTTCTTTATATATTCTCATAAATATTCTACAACTTGATCGCTCATAATAACGTCATTTAAATACATCAAATGATGTCGATTAATCGACAAATAATTTGTTTTTAAATTGATATTATTTTTCTTGTTTTTTTATAAAGCGATTAGAATTATTCCAGTCGAGCGTGTTTAAGAATTAATGTAATTTTCCATAATTACTGTAAGCATGAATAATGTAAATATTGATACAAAAAAATATTTTGTATACAACATGAATCTTATGATCGAGTATTTCAGAGTAACATTTATCGAACATTTGGTATAAATCACAAAATCATACAACAAAAAAATTCTTTTTATTTAATTGAGTCAACTAAATGACGTGATAATTAAATATCAAAATTAACTCGCATCTGCCCCAATATTCTGTTTACAATAAATCATTAAAACACAGTTTGGTAAAACACGCCATGTAAATTGATAATTTAATAACCAAAGTTTTGAATATGTGAGTCTTAATGTATCAAAGATATATTTGATCATATACGCCTGTAACAAACTACACAGGAAAGAAAGTTTAGAGAAGCAACACAAGAGCAAGGAAACTTCTTTACTCTGAGACTTTTGTCCGAAATTTCAAACAATATTGCACGTGTATCATGTTCACAATTTTCTTTATTTTTTTTACATTATAATTGCCAACTTATTATTATTGCCAATGATTTGACGAGAGCCCATACACGTTCAATGAACATTATATGAATGTTTGAAGCATTATATCGAACGTGCATACTTAGATTTACATGTTTTAAAAATGTCCATCTTGCGTGTTTAATAGCACACAACTTTTTGCAAAATAAAAACTTTACGCACGAGAAAGTTTTAATTTCTTATATTTACGTTATCGATCTACAGCTTCTATGCAGAACAAACTCAAACTTGTTACGTCTCTATAAGAGTAAGAATTTATATAAAGTTTTAACAAGTACTTCACCACTATCAACTACAACATTCGAACAAAGTGTAGAAAAAATTGTACTACTTCTTACAAAGTTGCAAGAACTAACGTGTAGAAATAGCTATAGAATGTTGCGTAATTATCTATTCTTATCGGAGAAAGATAATCTTTTACTTCTTATATATATATATATATACATGTAAAAATACTATCAGATTATCTAAATAAATTGTGTTACAGATCAGTTGCTGAGCGAACGATCCTCTTCATTTCGCAAGATGGTGCTGGAAGAAGCGGTAGTCGTAAGAAACGCCACAAAGTCTTACGGAAAGAATGT
Organism: Pseudomyrmex concolor; assembly: GCA_014839585.1. Classification (NCBI taxonomy): domain Eukaryota; kingdom Metazoa; phylum Arthropoda; class Insecta; order Hymenoptera; family Formicidae; genus Pseudomyrmex; species Pseudomyrmex concolor. The sequence continues at coordinate 16,133 of QVOB01020950.1, read as the reverse complement.
TGTGCTCAAAGATCTGAACATGACGGTCTCCCGAGCATCCATGTAAGTGGTTGTCGATTGTTGTTCGGTTTATTGTTTCTCTGTCCTCTGTTTTCAAGACCGAGGTTTTTCACGCGAAAGATTTTTCATCTTAACTTTTTCATTAGAAAAAGTTAAAAGGAAAAATGATTATACTAACACATCTCGCACATCTTGATCTTTTCCTTCACTTTCACTTTTTTGATAATATAATATATGGTACTGCGCATTTTTAGATTTTAAGTCTCATCGCACACGCAATAAAACGACGGCAATGTGGTAAAAAACACAGAAAAAAAATTCGCTAGAACAGCAAAAAATTAGTTACTATATGGCCAGCAAAAAGACATTTGTTGAGATTATTGAGATTTTTGTTTCGCCAACAAAACAATTTGTTGATGAAACAAACAATTTCGTAGACTCAACCATTTTCCTTGCTGACCATATAATAGCAAAAATTTTTTTTTTTCCGTGAAGACAAAGAGAAGTGCGAGATGTCAAAGTAATGAGGTAAAAAAGTAATCCGAGATTTATAATATAATATAAATTCAACTTACTTGTGTGATTCCATAATTTATATACGATAATTATAAAATATAATATAAATTATACAGATTCATGGCAAAACCTGTTCCACCGCTTCCAGTATCTCATCCATTATCGCCGATGTCCTGTCTCGTGCATTTGTCTTGGAATGATAATTGCCAGCAATTTTTTTCGCTAACGCGTGATTGGGGTTGTTATTAATTTCGAGACTGTGTTTCATAAGTTTCTCCGCAGCTTTAACTGTCGTGATTGCTGCTTTAATTCGGTTTTTCTCATCAGTTTTTCGCAAAACGCTTGGGATATTTTCACTTGTTGGCAAAAACGCGGAAATATTTGTCATTTGATTGAGCAAATTTGTCTGAGTTTTGAGTTTGTTCGCGTCGTGAGAAGATTTTGTGAACTGTTCCGTTTTTGTAAAAGTTTTTTGATCAACGAAAGCAATTTTAGGAACAAAATTTTTGTTTCGAGATTTTGTTACTTCGGTGACGTTATCAATAAGGGTATTATTTTTAACGGTGTTATTTTTAAGTCCGTAAAATGTGTTAATTGTTGCGATAGTATTCGCATAGTCGTAGTTAAATTTTCTCGTTGATTTGGGATAATTAAGAAATCTCGTTCCCGCTTGTAAAACGCTCTCGTCCTTCGTCTCGTTCTTACTCTTTCTTCGAGTTTTATTGCGAACTTCGTGAAAACTGTTTGCACTGACTGCTGTTTCGTTCAATGGCAATGCTTTGACATTGTCTTTGCCACCCTTATTCAATATTGTCGTTCTCTCAATCTTCACCCCATGTCTGCTCCCGTTTGTTAAATTGCGACGCACAGAAAGTGACGCAGTTCGATTACTTTCTTTCTCAATTATTTCGTCAATGTTTTTCTGTTTCTTTTTTTTGCCCTCTCGTCTCGTGTCTGATGCAACCGATTTCTTAAGTTCGGTGGCATTAGAATCTGTGACATTCTTTCTTCTTTTCGGCGAAGTGCGATACTTCTTACCCGATTTTTCTTTGTAACGTTTACGTTCCGATAAACTGTTTAAAAGAAATTGCGCTTGTTTCTGTAAAGTTACGAGCCTTCGTCTCAAAGACTCATTAAATTGATCACGCGATTTTCGCCATTTTGCATCGAGTGCTTTAGTTAATAAAGACAAGTGATCTTGAACGAATTTGGCGTAATCGAGAAACATCTCTAGTTCTCTGTTCGACTCTGATCTCTCATTTTCGAGTGAAAAATCAGCGATGAAAGGATATTCAAGTGTGGGAGAATATATTTGACGGAAATTTCGATAACTCATTTTGTCATCGCGTTGTTCCAATATTACTATTATAGGTTGAAGAATGTTGTCAATGTCATCAACCTGTTCGATCACGTGAATTCTAGTTTACAATCCTTACTTTTTTTTTTTTAACACACTTCTAAATAGCAAAATATATAAAAATGCAAATTTACCAATTTCTTTACGTTACGCAATCGAGGAGTTGTTATTTTTGTAACATCGTTGTTACATAAAGTTTTACAATCGTTCTCATTTAATGCAAATTGTCTCGTGCTTATACGATAATTAGTCCCGTCAGTCGCTTCGACAATATTTCTCCAAGTTGTTTTGTCAGATTCTGAAAAGATCAAGCGTTTGGTATAAGTAAATAAGTAGTACAAAAAAATGTTTTGAAGTTTTAATTAGTAATAAAGCAATTAGTAATAAAGAAGAATAAGAATCTTCAGGCTCTGAAGTCTTTTAAACTAAGTGATAAAATAATTAAAGTTTCTCATACATATTAAATTTATACACATTATGGAATGTATTCTCTACACAGCTAGTGTGTTAAAGTATAATATGCGCGACAAAAGCGCTCGAATTGAAAATCTCGATGATGAAAACAAAAACCGAATAGAAACAAAATAAATGACAATTCATTAATTTGTTTAAATATAAGACCTAGTTTTAGGACATAAATATTTTTTTTTAATTGTGTTAACTCACTGAGGTAATTTTCAAGTTCGCCCTCAATCATGACAATTTGTTCGTCCAAGTAGACTACGAGATGTATTCGCGGATTTGATTTTGCTTCGTGTAACTTTCTAAACAACTTGTCGGGAACATCATTGACACTCGATTTATCCGTGTGCAAATATATCGTCATCGTGTCATTATTTGCTATCGATATCGATCCTTGAACTGACACGGAAGAGATAACTCTTCCCGCGAGCAGCAAGGTCACGATGATTTGAATGAGCATAATTCCGCGGTAAAACTGAAGCAAGTTGCGGGATTGCTTGATGATTTTATCAGGTCGCACGAAACGACTCATGTCGCGCTCTATGTCCGCTGTATTATTCCGATTTATCGAGAACAAAGAATCGCACAGTGGTGCTTAAGAGGGATATATAAAAACATCGCTTGCAGTTTCAAATTTTTATCAGTTCGAAGACTTCAAGTTGATTTTCTCTTTTCTACTTACAATAATTTTTACATAAACGTAAAAAGATAAATATGTGTGTTGTCTCAATTACAAATACGTCAAAATTTCTTCAGAGCGACATAAATCTTGTTGTGGTAAAAATTTTAAAATTACGTATGCAGATACGTCAGGTATAGAAACCTCATATTATTTTGAGATATACTTAAACATTTTTCACGTGCAAATTTGTTGAAAAATTCACGCTTTTTTGCCTACGCACCACTGCATGCGCGTAACTTGATCACTAATCGGTTTTGTCCACGAGTAATCGTTATGTCCTTACCCGGATTTAATGATCCAAAGTGCTCAATTGTCTGTGATTGTAACCGGCATTTTATTAACGAGCCGTACTTGCCATCCGTCCGAATTGATTACAATTTGCGAGAGAAACCATAAATGCCATTGTTCTTCAATAGAGTGCAAACGTGCGGAGTAGATAAGTAAGCATTGAAAACGTGAAAGAAGACAGAAAGAGAGAGAGAGAGAGAGAGAGAGAGAGAGAGAGAGAGAAAGAGAGAGAGAGAAAAGAGAGAGAGAGCTCGTGTAGAAAAGCCGTTGCGAACTACTTACCAAAAGATTGAAAGAAATATCTGCGCATTTCTGTTGCAATATCGACTCGAGTTTAAACGATCTCCTTTCTTCTTCTGCGCGAAACAGATACGGGTTGCTGGGTGCCAGCGGATGCGGTAAAACCACATTGCTGTCCTGCCTCGTTGGAATCCGACATCTCGACAATGGAGAGGTGTGGGTGTTGGGAGGAACACCGGGCAGCAAGGGTTCCGGAATTCCCGGACCTCAAGTGGGTTACATGCCGCAGGACATCTCCCTGATCGGCGAGTTCACCGTGAGCGATGCTATGAATTACTTCGGCAGAATCAATGGGCTCGATGACAACGAAATCGGTAGAGCAACATTGTTTGAGAAAATTCATTTGTTTTTACATCATTTCTAAAAAAAAAAAAAAAAAACACTTTGAAATAATTTTTAACTACGGAGATAACGAACTCATTACATTTAAACAAGCGTGCAACATACGAAAAAAAGAATGTTTAAAATAATAATATTAATATTATATTATAACACTTCGCGGACAGACCTCAAAAATGATCTGCGAGTCAGACAGATTCGAATTTTTTCAACACCTCTTTTAAATGTTGATAAACAATATTGCGATATTTAATAGAAAACATTATCAACGCACATACGTTTATAGCGTGTATTTGTAAATAAATAATCGTAATCTCTTATACTGTTTTAAGAAGAGAGACAGAAATTTCTTATGGATCTACTTCAGTTACCTCTGGATCGTTTGGTGAAGAACATGAGCGGCGGTCAACAAAGACGAGTCTCTTTCGCCGCCGCGTTGATACATCGACCTGAGCTCTTAATTTTGGACGAACCCACTGTGGGCCTGGATCCAATTTTGAGAGAAAAGTATACAGACTTTGCTCTTTCTTTGAACACCCCCTCCCCCGTCAATTAGAAATGATGGGTAAATATTTTAGAATATATGCTCTCTCTTTGCAGCTTATGGGCTTATCTGATCAAGATTACGCAAAAAGACGGCACTACTGTGCTCATTACGACGCATTACATTGAAGAAGCCAAGGATGCGAATAAAGTGAGTCTCGCAATATTTTGTCACATTCTGTGTGTTTAAGAAGAACATATGTTTTTTGTGCTGCAACGAACATTCTATTCTTTTAATGCAAAATTATCATGTTAAACTGAATATCACATTATTTCAATCTCAATGCCGCACAGATCGGTTTGCTGAGGGAGGGTGAGTTGCTGATAGAATCGTCACCGCAACAATTGTTGGACCGATTTCAAACCACGTTTTTAGAAGAAGCGTTCCTAACTCTCAGCCAGATGCAGAAAAACAGACTCACAGTCGTCACACATGTAAACAAGGCTCAAGTGAACGACAACATTAATATTAATAAAAATAGCCTCCCAAAGGTATATATATATGTGTGTGTGTAGAAAACAATTTGTTATAAAAAAAAACACATAAATGCTATTATTTTATTGTACAAAAACGTTTGTCAAGGATCAAACTTCAAAGCATCAAAAACACTACGATCAAGTTTCGTCATGGAGAAGATTCAAGGCTTTACTGGCAAAAGACAACATTCAATTTTTTCGCTTTTATTCGTAAGTACTTAATGAATTAATCAAAATTTTTTTTGTACACAGAGCACACACGATCTATGAAAAATTATACTTTTAAGTTCATTTTGCTCATTAAAGCGCTTTGTGTAAATTTGTGTTTTTTGTTTGTTACTTTAAATATAAATGATCATTTCCTCAGAGGACTCGTTTTCGCGATATTCTTCCCGATAGTGCAAGTGTCCGCGTTTTTCATTGGAGTCGGCGGTGAACCGAAAGGTTTGAAAATCGGAGTTGTCAACGACGAAGCCGGCAACTGCAATTACGGCAAAAATATTGGCAACATATGGTACGACGACGTAAATAATATGCCGGAGTGCAACTGGAGCAATCTCAGTTGCAGGTTCATACACAATTATACAAATACCATCTTAGAACAGGTATGACAATATTGTATTATGATGTATAATATGTGTCTGTATAATAGACATTTTTTTCCAATATTAAATAACGTGTCTCTGAGTTTTTCTTCCCACGTATTTTAATTTATGTAAATTAAAACAACGAAAAATCTATTTAAATACCAAGGTTTGAAATATTAAAAAACTTACTCCTTTCGAAAATCTTTGTCAGAACATTGATGACATAAAAATATTTCTTTTGCGTGTCTTTCCTTCCTACATCTTCTCAAATAAGAAAAGACGTTGTATTTCAGCAATATTACGACGACGTCATCGAGGCAACTGCTGCTGTGCAGAAGGGAAAACTTATCGGCGTGATGCACTTCACTTCAAATTTTTCCAAAGCTCTGCTGGCACGACTGGACGTGTCACTTGCCAAACTCAATACAAGCGAATATTTAGCTGACGTTACAGCCAGTGAGATCGAAGTTTTTCTCGATATGAGTGGTACGTACACACTCGTAAAAGAGTGTATTAAAAGATCGCAAAACAACCAAAAAGTTCGAATAAGTTTAAACGCAACTGCAACTATTGTCACAGACTTGCACACTGGAACTATTGTGCAGAAAACTCTGATGGATTGGTTTTTCAAGATATTTCGAGATGCGCTAACGAACTGCGGATATTCGGAAAAATACGCCGAATTACCTATTCGGGTATACATATGTCTGTTGTAATTTAAATTTGTGATATAAAGTGACACACACACACACACAAAGTAAATCTACGATCATTTTCAGTTTGAGGATCCTATGTATGGCAGCTACGATTATACCAGCTACAAACAATTTATGGCGCCGGTCTATCTCCTGACGTAAGCAATTCCGTAACAAAAACTACAAATTCATTTATGAATATTATAATATAGAATCAATTAATTTTTTTAATTTTTTCGGTTATAGACTTGCTTTTTTTCTTGCCACTTACGTGACTTGTTCCTTGCTGATCACAGAGCGATCGGAGGGTGTCTGGAATCGTAGCCTGGTTCAAGGTAATTCTACCACTCAGTTTCTAATCGTGTGTCCATACATGTGTTTACGAAATCGTAATAATAAATATTCGTCTTTTGTCTATTTTCTGATAAACACGAGAATCAGGCAAACTTGATTGTTTCACAGGAGTCAAGACTTCGGAGATTTTTTTGTCTCACTTCTTAACTCAGTCCACTGTTATATGTGTTCACACCGTGATAATGATGTGCTTAATGTTTTTTGTATGGGGTCTGGATTGTCAAGGTTCTTTATTCGTTGTGACTTTGTTTGTGTTTTTAATGGGTCTTAACGGACTGATGTATGGTAAAGTATGATGTTTTCATTTTGCATCTGAAATGTAAACAAACAAAAGTTAACGTAATTGCATTATTAGGTTTCTTCATATCTGTTGTGTGTTCGAATCATATGATGGCGCATTACGCTACAGCCGGCAGCTTCTGGCCGCTTGTACTACTCACTGGTGAGTCATTACTTTTCTTTTCTTACTTACTATGTACCGCAGCAACTTGCAGTTGCTGAAAACTTATGAAGTTAATTACTTTGGAATTTTCTTATTAAATATTTATGCTGCACGTACACACATAACGTCATGTTACATACTGACAACATGAAAAGGCTTTAATGTAAAGCTTTGTACTTTTTCAACTTGATATCTCAATCAAGATTCGATGTCTAGTAATAAATTGTTAATTTACGTTATGTTTTTACGTTGTGTTAATTTATTACTTGATTAAATAACAGGAACCGTATGGCCGATCGAGGGAATGCCAAAAGTACTTCGCTATATTAGCTTTATCTTGCCAACAACTTTGCCGTCTTTATCCTTGAGAGAAGTTGTGGACAAAAACAAATCCATATACGAATGGGAGGTTTGCAGCGGTCTTTCAATCATAGTCGGATGGATATTGCTTTTGTTTATATTATCTTTAATTAGCCTAAAACACTCGAAATTTTCGTGATAACACCTACAAAAGTGCACAAAAACAATTGCTATAAATTTTTTTTAAACAGATTTACAAAATCATTTTGCTCAAACAGTTGTTGACAATAAATATTTTTTCTTGCAAATAGTTTTAATTACTGCGTGCGTAAACAATTATAAAATCAAAACAAGTAACAAGTTTCTCACTTTGCTTTGTTTTGATAAATTGCAAAATTACGTCACACAAAATATTGTAATAATAATAATAACGTTTGATATGTATGCGCGTGTGTGTTTAATATAATCGACCTAGTTGACTTTTAATTGATTAAGTCAAAATTTGTAAACGATATTTTTAATAAGTACAATCGCGAGAAATACGAAGGAAAAAATAAAGAGTTTTTGAAGTAGTTTTTAATATTTTTCTCTTCTCTTCATAATATAATTACTCTTACATGTACAAAGATACATGTTTTCTTATATACAAACATGTACACAGCTTGCTATACAATTTTACTACACATATATATTTTGCTTGTGTAATTCCCGTGTGTTTATAGTTTATTGTAATACTTAGATGTATGTAACTGTATAATTATTTGTTTTAACGCGTATTACAGTGTAACGATATAAATATAGTAATTATAAGAAAATCGCGCTGCTTATCACAAATTTTTTGTCGTAAGTAAGCTGTATTACAATACAACTCTATATTGGTATCAATTGTGTGTCATTATTATATATAATATACTTATTACATAATTTATAACACAACAATTTAATAAATATAATTAATCAATTATATTTAATAGTATATCTCTTTTTTTTACTTGTTTATATGTTAAATAATTCGTAGTTCTTTTTGAATATATTATATATAATATATATATATATATATATATATATATTTAAAAACTGTTATAAAAGTATATTAAATATATATATATTATTATATATTATATTTATATATATGTATATGTTTTTTCTATCCGTAAATTAGAGGTTTATATTAAACCACTTCGCACTTTCACATTCAAGAATGTAAAAAAACGTTAGATAAGGAAATTAATTAACCGCTAGTTTATACTCGCAGTATAATTTCCGTGTCGGACATCTATAAAAAAATATATGGCCAATTTACCCGATTGATGATTTGAAAAAATCGAAATCTCTTCTTTTTGGGAGAGAGGGAGAGAGTGGAAGGGAAGGGAGAACAAGGGAACCTGGAGCTCAGATATGTATAAAAAAATAGCATGTTGATTTTGCAGCGGAATCAGACGTAGGAACAATCGAGATGCGTATTTCGCATTTCAGTTTTCAAATTTTCAGCGCTCTTGTTGTTGTTACTGTTGTTGATTTTGTTGTTGTTGTTGTTGTTGTTGCTAGCGTCCCGATTAGCATCGTCAATATCGCGATTAGTATTTACAGCAGAAAGAAGAAGCCGGGTACCACAGGCTCGGATTGGTCGAGTAGCAACAAGACAGTCAACTATCTGTCTTACAGTAGGCATGCAGGGTTTGTTGAATCCTGGAAAACACACGTCACATGCTCACATCAGAACTGAAAAAAAAAACACATATCGGCTACCGTATCACGTGTCAAACTTGGGTTTTTTTGCCTCAGGTTCATTCAGGCTTTAAAGCTTTTTAAAACGCATTTGCCATCGCAAATAATTGAAAGACTGTATACGCAATGCTCGAGTCACGCGTTACGTAATATTTTGAAGGAGCAATTTTTTTTTTTTTATAATTGAAAAACGCAAAATATATATTGGACTGATGTGTTGCAACAATTAAATGCGCAGGAGCTAAAAACCTAAAATGTAATAAATATCTAATATATTTGTGTAGGGATACGAGCAAAGATTGAAGCGGTTACATGCAGAATCGAACAAAAGAGCAAATTCTAAAAATCTGATATAAAAGTAAAATATCTCGACTCGCACCTTTTTCTCTCCGCATAGATTCCCTTCTTTTCGACACATCAGTTTCAACTGTGGCAAAGAAACATATTTATTGGAAAAAAAAAAAAATACATATATAAAAATATACATATATAAAAAAATACATATAATTTCGCACTTGATACTTTTATATCAGACATTGTACAACACTGAAGAGTTGAGTGGACAGGAGGAGAAGTTGTAAGAGTTTATAAAATTACTAAAAACCAAACGATAAGATCTCTAGGGGGAGAGAAAGAGAGAGAGAGAGAAAGAGAGAGAGATCATTGCATTCTCTTTAAGACAATAAGACACTGCAATCTCAATAAACGTTAGCATTCTAGAATTAAAGTTTTTTTTTTACGGCAACTTATTAGATCTAGAATTGGGCTACTAAGAACTATCTCGTCTACCATTATCGAAGGGAAGACATATCAAGCGAGTCGTGGAGGAAATAAGGGAGAGAAAGAGAGAGCAATAGCTATAAAAAAAAAATTTACAGCGAGTTTGTACTACGCCAACCGCATTACCAATGTAGTTAACGAGAACAACCGATCGATTTATGAATTAGAACAGCACCGTCGATTTTTCTCTGCAAGAGCGTACGAAGACTGTAAAATATATCTGGCTGGAATATCGTGCTCAAAAAATAAATAAATTTTCTCGAAGCGTTTTGTGTAAATAATGGCGGAGTAAAAGCGCTTTCCTTCAATCATCGATACAATATACTTACAACTACGTAATTGTTCTGTGCAATATAGACTACTATTATTAAAGATTGTCTCTTGTTATATATATATATATATATATATCATTTGCAAATCTCAAGGCTGGACCGCGCCAGACCGCGCGTATTCCGAGTGTGCGATTCGCGCGGTTCAGCGTTCGCTTTACATAAACCATTTCCAACAATTTCCCGATTTTTCTATCGAGAATAACAATTTCGGCCGTTGGTCCTTCCTATCGATGCCGAACTATCGATGTGAAATCGATTTATATAAGACACAAAATATCGCAATATATAATTTATACAATATATATCGTAAACTTGCGCGTAAACGTTCAAACCAAACTACACAATATCGACGCAAAATTATACGCACGTATACATCACGTTATTTATAATAATTTGTGTTGTTTCTTCGAGGAAAGTAGAATATTCAGTGTCATCATAAATACATTAGTCATCACCACATATAGTGCTTACCGTCGATATACGTAAATTATTTGTCTTTTGTGACGTTGCATACAACGCGTTAAGATCACACGTTAAATCTCTATTTGAATAATTTTCCAAATACACAAGATAAAAGTAGAAAGAGAGAAAATGGGAAGGTACAAGAATAAAAAATTAATTTAAAAAATTCGTAAAACTGCTTAAGCGAATTACTGTATATTCTGAAATTTTGTTTTATAATCTGTAAACTGAACAAATCTATTTTTTTTTCTCTCTATACCGTTTTGCATATATTTTGTGAGTCACTGCAGACAAATCTCGCACTCTTGTTGCTCACTTATTCAAGTTGCATAGTCTACGAAAGGATCTTTCTTTTATATATTTTATATATTTTATTTTATATATTTTATAATATATCGTCTGCATGTAATATATACATATTTGGCGTTAATACTCTCGATTGGCACACATTAATCATTGGCAAATATATATCAAATTTCTCTCAATAGATGATTTTATCAATTTTCTAACGTTCTAGCTAGTCGTAAAATAATTTTTCATTCATTTTTCGTGTAATTGAATCGTAATTGCTTCTCAAATCTTATAAATAATTACAGAGCGGTCTCTTTCTCGCTGATAATCTTAATTCCGTGCTGCGTGAGAATCATTTTCACCGCTTCCTTATCTCGAGTATTTTGTTTCTGACCTTCGACCTCGGTTTCTTTTTCCTGATTCTCCGCTAATGAGTCGAGATTGTCGGCGGACGACTTCAGGCAGCCCACATCATCGGCCGATCTCTGTAACGACATGGGCTTCTTGTCGTCATCCGACAATCGCAGATTATCAGCCGACCCGATAACTGTGGGATCCTCGGCGACTTTGAGCACCTTGTCGCTCGTCTTCGCGGCCATTTTCGCCAACTGAAGACTGTCCACGGAAGAGTATCGTCTATTGTCTTGCACGTTTCCACCGAAATCCTCTTTTTTCCTGAACAAAGAGCCTTTACGACCGATTTTCCTGGTTCCGCTTGTCAAAATGGCAATTTCGTCTTTGGGTATAAAGTACAACTCACGCGGCTGATCTCTGCTCAGCGACGAACGAATAAACAGAGGCTGTGACGCCGGTTTTTCCGAATCTTTTTCCTTAAGTTTTTCCTTCTCGCAAGTTTTGTTTTGATCGTCAGCCGATTCGACGGCGCCTTGGAAGCCACAATTTTCGATCTCGAAGCAATCGCCGTCGTCCTGCTGCGACCCGGGTACCTTGAAAGCGTACTTGTCCGGCGGCAACGTGGAATCTTGATCGTAACCGCCATTCACCACGTCGCAGATTCTGCAGAGCTCGCAAGGTATCTCTTGCACTTTGTCCTCGAGATTATCGGCGGATTCCTGAAGATTGAGCGGTCCGCAGATGTCGCATTCGATGGAATCGTCGTCGCCCAGAGAACTGCAGGTCGATCGGAGAGTGTAGAACGTCTCCTGATTCGAGCTCACTTCCTCTTCCGTTCGGAAGGTGATCTCGTTCATGTAACAGCAGATCGAGCAAAACTCGTCCGGAATGTCGATCTGCGAATCGCTGTTATTGGCCTTCGTCGACGGCACACCCAGAAACACTTCCTGAATACGTTTAATCGATTCGTAGCTCTTCGACTTTTTCGAGAAGGCGTCGTCTTTTTTCGGCTTTTGCGCGCATAACTCGTCCGACACGATCATCGAGTCTAAGCTGCCCTGAAGAGGCACGTTGTAACGTCGCACCTTCCTCGTGTAAACGTCTTTAATTTCGTTCAAGTCGCGCTTCGTCTTGTTATCGGCGTTTTTCGCCACTTCCATCACTTGCCGCTCCTGTTGTTGTTGTTCTTTGATGTCATTTATTTTCGCGCTCTTCTGATCTTGAGTCTTTTTCAAACTCTTCGTAGAAGACGTTCTTGATGGATGTCGAGAAAGTTCTTCGGATCGAGCCCTTTCTCGATTGTCAATAAATTGATTTTGCTTTTTCGCTTCAACTTCGGAACTCGTCGCATCTTCCGTCTTCTTGATCGATTTTTTCAAGGAATCGTGAAAAACTTCTTCGAGTTGAGAAATAACGCGATCGTTGACGGAACGATCGTAATCTCTCATTTCGTCACTTCTGGAAAATATTGTATAATTCTTGGCGTCTCTCTTTGGACTTTTTGCATTCGTTTTGAAAAACTTTTGAGAAACTTTCTCAGACCGAGAGGTCTCGTGATCGCTCTTGACAGATCTATCTTGATTCTTAAGATCAAGTTCTTTCTCGTCAGTTTGCAGATTCTCAACTTTTTTCCTCGTCTTCGTGGAATTCGATCTCGAAGTTTTCAACTCTTTATCACTACTGGAACCAGAAGTCTGAATCTTGCATTCGCGGTCGTTTTCTCCGAATTGAAAGTCCTTCGCGTTTCTGAGACTCTCTACCTTTGTGGAAATCAACTTTGAGGAGTCTTCGAAGTTCTTTTCCGCGCGTGGTATTTCTCGATCGTTCATTATTTGATCTTTTTTCTCCGTATCAGTGCTCGTCATCTTTTCTTCCTTGATTTTCTCACAATTTTTTATTTGCACGGAAGCAGCACGAAACACATCAGACTGTTTCTCGATCTCGACATCGCGAGTCTGATCATCTCTGATCATCTTTCGTGGACTCTTGCGCGAGTTTACGATCGACTTCAGGTACTTACCATCTATCTCGAAGCTCTGATCGGAAGATGCCATTTTTTCCGAAGAACACGCGTCAATCTCCGATCTCTTCTCCGTCCTGTTCGTTATGTCGCACGACACGATCCTGGACGCTTTCGTCTGTTCCTCATTTTCAATATTACTCTTATTGTCTATTTCCGGAAGCGATCTTTCCGCGATAAAGTCTGATCGACCTAATTCTTCGGAAGACGTTGCGCTATTATCGATCTTCTCACTCACGGGACATTCAAGCACTTTCTTCTGGTCAATCATCGCATCGGCCGATACGTCACCGCTGCACAACGGAATATCGTTCTTTCTGGTGTTGTCGTTTCCAACATCAGCTCTTTCGTCCGTCGCAACTTGTTCTTGACCGTCGGCGTGTTTCATCGAACTTGACTCGACAACACACGCAGATCCGTTTTCTTCTCTTCCATCTTCGTCCGAACGACTGAGCTGATAATCTTCCCTGTCCAAGCTAAAATCAGAGAGAGCGCATTCGTGACGACCGTCCAACGACGTCATCCAGACGTTCGCTGACAAAATCCTCTTTGAATTTTCGTCCACGTCGATTATCTCCTTTTGAGAAGTAACTTCTGCGCCAGCTTCATCACTCGTAATCTCTAAATTACTTTTAGTCAATTCTGTATTATCTATCGCAGTAAGATCTGTATTGTTCTTGTGCTTGGTTTCTCTCTCGTCGGGCTTGACACTGTCATTCGTATATCTGTCTGTCGATATTTTAGAATGATCCTTCTGTAACGTGATTACGCTGCGACTAGAAAGAAGAGGTTGAACTTTCACAACCTTGTCGGAATCAATATAATCTTCCACGTCGCCCTTCGTCGTCAATCGATAATTCTCCCTCGGCTCGTTCTTGTTACTAAAATTAACTCGATCGGAACTTACCTCGTCATTACTATCGTCTACTGTCGATCTGTATCTTTCGTCTAACGCGCTCGTATCGCCTGAATCTAATCTTACATCTATTATTTTTTTTTCGGAAGCCATTTTATTATCGCTATCGTTCCCGGCGCTTTCTCTAATAGGCCAACAACATTCTCCCAGTCGAAGTTCACTCTGCGTCTTCGTTGCTCTCGCGCGATCCTTTCTCGAACTTAAATCTACGTCAGCAACATCTGCCTTACATCGCGAATCCGACATTTCTCCACGTCCGATCTCGGTTTTACTTTTTGCTACGCTATCCTCTAACAATCCGTGAATTTTGTTCGATACCAATTCACTCGACGGGCCAGGTTGTGTTCTTACTATTTTACTCGAATCTATATTTACATCGACAATTTCTTTCGATCTTATGTCCGATTCTCTTTTACTATCAGCGACGCTCGTTGATCTGCGATCTTTCAACGTCAATTCGCTGGAACTCGAGAAACTAAGTTCGATCGCTGTATCGTTGTTGGGATCTAAATCTACGTGAGCAATTCCCGATCTGAAATCTGAAACCTCCCCCTGTCCAATCGCAGCCTCATCCTTGTCGTTTACAGTCACTCCGTGACCTTCTTGCGGCGAAGAATCAGGCTGCGACATCGCCATCGGCTTGTCAAGCGGACCTACCTCGTCCACAATTCGCGCAATGCCGGTTCCGCTGGCGATGATCTGTTTCGCCTGACCAGGATACGCGGCTTTAACTACGTGCTTGACATTACCGTTGTCAACGTTATTGCCGATGGCGCTACTAATGAACTGCTCGCGAGCCACATCGAATCCGTCACCAACCGCATTCTGCATATTCCTATGCAGCACAATTGCGTCCGGCACATCGATAGACGCGGCGATCTCAATCGGGCTCGGTGAGTCCATGGTCACATCGCTGGGCGATGGCGTTAAGAATGCGCTTACATATCGGGAATCTATGTGCAAGTAATTGTTCGCGTTTGGCGACGACAATTCCAACTTACTTTAGTGTCCAAGTCGGCAGCAGCAGCGTGAAAAACATTATTATTTATTTAGAAAACATAGTTTTTTTCATTTTTTATATATTTTAAAAAAATTTTTTATTAATTACACTAATACGTCTTACTGACAAATAAAACAACAAAATTATTGTGCCAACTGTATAAACAATAAGTACAATAAATTTTTTTTTAAAACCATATGAGACAAAAACAATTTTTGACATGTAAAACAAAGTCAGGAAGAACAGATTGTAGTATAATCGTATACTAAAAACGCTAGTACAAAATTTTGCAATATTTATCTATGTACATTTATATATGTACATTTTGTATGTACACATACATCGTGAATATCACATTTTTGCACAATATTGATACTAATAATAATAATATTAAGAATAATATTAATAAATATTCACTTTTTATAACAATAACAATAACATTATACTAGAAAAAATGGAACACGTTCTTATAATCACATAATCAATGAAAAATAAGTTCCAAATACATATATTACACAAAAGCTAAGCAGTCGCTTTGTTTTAGTCGGTCGCTAGTGAATAGTTTAGTTTAGTGATTCAGTCGTTAGCTACATACTGCGAAAAAAATCCTGAGGATCAGGAACTTAAGAAGGTAAAGAAACCAACTGGAAAAGGATCGCGAACTAAAAGAACTGAGGCCTTCCGTATTGAGAAGAACCAGGAAGCCCATGACGCGATTATGGCTGGCATCTTTGCTAGATTGAAGGTTACAAACCCTACAGCTGTTCCGGCATTACCATTAGCGAAGGACGTTCATCCTACGATCGTTCCGGTTTCATTTGTGAAACAGCCAGATTTTGTTGAAAGAGTTTGAGATACGGCGAAAACCATAGGTACCAGATCTTTTAAAGATTTGAATACTGCTATTA
>QVOB01020949.1:0-19035 GCA_014839585.1 Pseudomyrmex concolor | reverse complement strand
ATATATATATATATATATATTTTATGTTACATAGATCTCATTGTATATTAATACCGTCTACGACTTGATACTTTTACCGTTTGTAACTAGTATATATCACGCAACAAGCACTTTTATATTTAAAAAAAAAAAAAAAAAAGCTATTTTTCTCCTAAATACAAAGGCTCGTAAAGTTTGTTAATTTCAATGATGTAAATCATATTATTTCGTAACATAATATATAAAATGCAAGTTAAGCGCTTGCACATACATACTATATTAGAAAGACGGTAGAGTTTTCTATTTTTGGTATATTTTTTACATGTGTACAATGTTTTTGAATTTACTCATTTTAATATTTATGCATAAATTAATTAACAATAATAGTTAATAATTAACTTTATGAAATACATAAAGTTTATTGTAAATGTAATTTATGTATACATACATGGCAGTGTTGTGTATTCCTTATAATAAATAAATCGAAACTTTAATTAAGTGCACAGATTAAATATTTTTGTAACCGTATTTATAGTAGAGAAAACATTTTAAAAATCCAGTTGAATACTGATTAATAATGCGCGTCTTCTTATTTCTATAATAAAGTTTTATATTTTTATTTGCACTATTTATGTGCAAAAATGATTGATTTTACTTTAAATCCATCAAATATGCATTACTCAAGGTTTTAAATTAAAAGTTAAATAAAATTCGAACAGAATGTGTTAGATATTAATAACGGGACTTTTCCTTATGTGAGATTGCCTCATTGTAAGTCAACGGCACTCCCAAGCCAAGTGTTTTGCAGTACGACTATATTAAGCCAAGTAGCCACCATAAGACGATTAGCGTCGCAGTTTTACATATGAGTATCTGCTGTATGTGTATACATACGACATACGTACGCATTTCATCATTGCACATGCGAACGCATATCTACACACACCTACACGTGTGTACGTATATTGGACTTACGCATGCAAGCACGAATGATACACACACACACACACGTCCACGACCTACGACAAAGCATACCTCTCAGTACAGAGGGCGCTAATATATTTTTTTTTAAAGCAGCAGTCGTGTCCAATATGGCGTGCGTGTTGTGAGCGATGTTAAATTTGCAGGTAAGCTTGGTGCGTGCGTAACGCGTACGGCTGTTTGCGATTGGCAATCTGACGATGAAACGAAGCGTCTTTTCGTGCTGACAATATTGGCATATATACGCGATTACGCGCTGTCGGCATTATTATATATGATAACGCGATAGTGTGCGCGATATCCGCGGAACCCGTGTGTCTATCGTACAACTTTCAAGGTCCGAGCCGCAAGGTACGTTTTCACTGGCAGGTACGCGATCGTGCAAATTGCACCGTTACCTGTGCGCAAAATTTACGCCACGCTAACGAGTGACAGTAATACTAACGCAAATGAAGATAAACATCGCGCTGTTTCGCGATTTAGGCTATAGCTGTAACATGGCCACTGCTCCGTCAAGTCCGTCAAACATGGTGTCACCTGTTATGTAGTCTGGAGGGGTGCACTTATCGTTTACGCGAAAGATTCGTCAACTTCGATTCGCTTCAGTCTTCCGCTAACTTCGGCTCGGCAAATTGACGTTTTCGTCGACATCATTCGCGTAACATTCGATTTTACAGCGCGACAAAGCGACGTCGCGGATATAACATTATGGGATTATTTGCGTAATGAATGAAGACGCACATTCGGCCATACGTACTGATAAGCATAGTATTTGCTGAAAAGATGTGAGAGAAATATCTAGGTCATACTTATTTCAGGTATGCGTTGTGTGTATTTTAACAAAGACAAAAACAATTTGTAATTAAGATTCTGGCATTTAAGTTATTCTATTTGTGTGTTGCAACTATCTTTGCAATATTTTAATTATTCAAGAGAAACTTCTGAGTGTCACTGACATATGTGAGAAAATAATATGATTTGAATAAATATAAAGTGTATTTAATTTTAAAACTAACTGCTTAGATTATATGTTAGGTTATTTTTTATTTATTTTACAGTTTAAAAAAATAATTTGTCATTTCTGTGTAGGTCACACATTGTAAAGATAAATATTTTGTTTTCGCTTAGGTAGTTTCCTGCTGTAATATAAAAATATCTGGACACATCTCAGTGAAGAAAGAGAATTATGTAATCAAAACAAAATAATGTACAATGAGCTACAGTGGAAATATGCCGGATTGGCATCAATATAATCCCCAACAATCTGGAATAAACAACATAACATCTACTGCTCAAAATGTCAATTCTGGACACTTATCCTTTATTTCCAGTATTAGTCCAACCTGTCCGACACAGCTGAACAGCTTGAATATCAGCTCGGAGGGATTGGAGAAGCATCAGAACGATCCTAATTTTAATCCAAGACATTTTCAGCCACATTTATCGAGTAACATTACGCATGGCCACAATGCCGCCGACAATACTCCTTTGGCGTCAATGGTACAAATGCAAAACTGCATTGGCCACTACGGACCTTCGAATGCGAGAAATCCCATGGTGGATAATCTAAACGGTCCTATGGATCCAAGGAACACCGCGATAAATGGTCTAAACGATGAACTGAGCTATAGAAACAATCAGGTGCCTTTAAACGGGCCTATGTCACATTTGAATGGACCGAATATGATGAATATGAACGCGCCTCACGCGTCTATAGCACCACGAAACACCAACGTTAATTCGCACACCAACAGAACAGGTCCGCCACCGTCTTTCGTTCCCTGCAAGGGATTGTGTTGTAATCCGGATCCGAACATAAGCTATCAACAGTGGGAAAAGTATTGCTCCTACCAGAACAACACAGCTTACAGGGAAAACATTCGCTCGTCCGCCGGCTATCAAACTGATACTCGACGAGCGTTCGGAAGTGACTTCAGCTTTAGAAAGGATAATTTTGACGGTAAGGAGGTTCTGCCTATAGTACCACCACTCAATGCGCCTAACACGGATCATCGGAAGAACTTCACCGATTTCAAATATCGCAAGGACCGTCTGATGCGTAACTATTCATCTTCGTCGAGCATGTTGCAGAACTATCCCGTGCAGAATTATAATTACAACGCAGGAGACTATCAGAAATATCCTTACAATATTAAAGAGTATCCTAAAGTAACAGGTATGAACGTGTCGCCGAGTCAGGCAATGGTGAAACATCAGGAGCAAGGTTTCGCAATGCCGCAACAAAAGTACAACAGCAAACAAGTACCGTATCAGAGCAACGCTGGTGTGATGCCGAACAGCATGCCGTCCACGAACGTTCCGAATCCGAACATGATTCCATCCGCGCAGAATACTTACTTTAATTCGCAGTATCCGAGAAATTTGCCAACGGACATCACACACGACTGTCAAGAGACTGCCGATAACGTATCCATGGTGAACAGAATGCAGACGTCGAGCGTGCACACCGCTCCGCATTCGCGATATCAGATGTATCAGCAGAAGATCGCTATACAGAAATTCTCGATGGAAAACGATCTCAGGGAGTTGTCGAGAATACCCGGATATCAGTCGCATCCCAAGTACAAGGAATATATTCAGAAGTACAGAGAAATATTGAAGTTGCAACAGTCTGTCACGTATCAAGGACAGATGCAGCAGACTTCTTCGTGCGTTGCCGCCACGTCAAACGTCACTACCTCTACCGTCCCGTCTATAAATTTGCAATTCGATCAGAATGGCGTTTTGATCAATTCGAATTACATACCCGAGGCTTTTTCCAGAATGCAACAAGTCATGAATCCGCAAGCGCCGATAGAAGTCTCGATGGACAAGCAAGGCAAGCCGAACGGCAACAATGTTCCCGAAATGGTGAGTCACACTATTCAAAAACCGGAACAGTTGGTTTCGCAGCAGCACGAAAGTCACGCGATAACTTTGTGCCCGGATGGTATTCAGAAGCAGGATCAGTATCCCGTTCAAAAAAGCCTCGATCAGAATCAATTCGAAGTGCAAAAAACAGCTGGAAGCAGCGAGAGCTTCGGTAATCTGAACGCGAGCGCGAGTGACGCGGTTGTACAGCACAAGATGACCAAAGAATTTCCCGACAAGCCGGAGTTGGATGTGCGGCAGTTTCTGGCCAATTGGGACGAATCCGAGGACGAGGATGGCACGAGCACTACCTTGCCTCACGCTGTTCTGAGCGACTCGACACCTGTGGTGGTCGTGGGTTACGAGAACGTGAATCTGACGACGAAAACGTTGGAAGGTCTGGAGGTTTCCAAGCCGGAAGAGATTACCTCGGGTGTGATAACGTTCGAGAGTCAGAATAAGACCAACGCCGGCGTGTTACCCGCGCAGGACTGCGTCACGATATCGTACTCGACTGCGGAGAATGTCGAGATCGCGAAGGATTCCGCCTGCAAGGAAATAACGAAAGAAGGCATTGTACGAACTGGCGGTCATATCATACAGTGCATCAGCAACGGGCCTGACGAGGTGCCGACCATACACATAGTCGATAATCTGGAGATAGGCAGCATCTTGCAGGTCACCAACGGCCAAGTCGGCGAGACTCTGAAGAGGCAAAATGCGGTATCGTTGTTCCAAGAGGGAACGAAAACCGAGACGGCGAGGGCAATAACACTCGAAACCGACAAACTCAAGACGGGTAATAGCGACAAATCGGCTAACGCGACCGAATACAACAACGACAACGATAAAACTTCGAACAAAGAGAAATATATCATCGAAAGTTCTTCTTCCGTTGAAGTAGCGGAGACTACGTCGCAGCAAACATCACAGGCAAATGTTCAAAAGATAGTTACATTGTCTGGATCCATGAAAGACAATTCGGACTCTACTCAAGACATGAATCTGAAGAAGCAGAGCAGTTTCACGAGCGAGGAATCTCACAATCCGGACGACATAAGTTTGCCGGACTTGCCCACGTCGGAATGCACGCCGATTTCTACCACGCTGAACACGCCCATCCATTCAGACAACGAGGAGTCGTCGGAACGCGTTCAGGATCTCACGATATCGACGAATCCGATAGAAATTATGCAGAACAGTCCCATAATCAGTTTCACGCAGTCATCGACGAAGGAAGAGCTCTACGATCACTTGAACGACGAGAAAACTACGAAGAATAAGTCCAGGAGCAATCCATTGGATGATGACGAATATCGAGCGGAGAATCGGTTTAAGAACGATGAAAGTAACAACGTGC
This sequence comes from Pseudomyrmex concolor, assembly GCA_014839585.1. Taxonomy (NCBI): domain Eukaryota; kingdom Metazoa; phylum Arthropoda; class Insecta; order Hymenoptera; family Formicidae; genus Pseudomyrmex; species Pseudomyrmex concolor. The sequence continues at coordinate 13,844 of QVOB01020949.1, read as the reverse complement.
TCGATCGAGACGCTGTCCTTGATACGTTTGAATATTCTACGAGTGACGATAAAAATAATTCCGCGGTGTCCACAAAAACTAGCAAGCATTACGCGCGCAAAGTTGTCACTTCGACGAATACTAATGAGAAAACGTTTTCTTTGGACGACGAAATGGAAAATACCGAAGTCACGGACATGCGCGTGACTTTGACTTCCGGCGAATATGAATTACAGATCGTGTCGGCATCAACGTCTAAGTCCGCGTTAAATAATTACACAAATTCAACAACCAACGACACGTGTATCAATGAATCTCAAATTGCCGTAATTCATCACGACGCCTCATTAATTCAAAAAAATTCACAAACACTTCCCAAAGCAAGCTCGAAAGTAACACTTCATTACAGCGACTCGATTGAATTAGAAAACGCGTTGCAAAACATCACGAGTAATTCGGACTCCGCGGAACTTGACGGTAATGAGAGTGAAATAATTTATTCCAAAAAATGTATTCCGACGGAAACGACTCGTCAAACAAATCCAAATACGATAAGCTTATCATCAACGAACAACATAACTGCGGGAAATTCCAGAACGGGAGATAGTTCGACGAAAAGTTCTGAAAGTGATCTATTAACGACGCCGAGTCATAACACAAAACATTCGACTTTAAACGGCGATAAGATAAAACAATACGATGCATCTGCGAGCGATAAATTTTCGAGGGAGGATTCTCTTACGAAGAAAGACGTTAACAAATCGGCCAACGTCGAAAATGCGAAGCTCGATTCGAAACAATATCGACACTTGAAGCGCGAGGATTACAAGAAATCGAATTCGAAGGATCAAGCGGTTACCGCCAAGAAAAGATGTCTGTCCGATCATGTGGAAAATGTCAGTGAAACGATACGTCACAATAAACATAGTCATCAAGAAGAAGAATCGCACGTCGAGAGTGTCAGAGAATCCGATTCCTTGCGCAACAACAAGCCAAAAGTAATCGGTAACGTCCGCATCGACGATGCCGCGGAAAGGATGCGACTTCTGAAAGAGTACAGGAGAATAAAGTCCAAACCAAGTAGTAGCGACGCTCAGACCAAAAACAAAGACACGCGGGAAACGTCTGAATGTACAACGAGCAAGAAATGTCATCCTCCGTCGAATTTCAACGAACGATCCGTGTCGAACGACAAACATTTGTGTCAAAAAGATACGATAATGCTTAAGGTGTCCGAGGAAGAGGAGAGGAAACATGCGAACATCCTAAGGACATTAGTGACGAAAAATGTAAATCCCGACTTTGCCATTCAGGTTACGAATGTCAATTTAAAACTCAAAGATAATAACGATCATCAGAGGGATTCGCGACATTTGGGAGACGAAGGAAAGAATAACAGTTCTCTCGATGGGATCAAGATTGAAATAAACGTCTCGTGCACGGAACGGAACACCACGGAGAAGCTGCTGCACGAGAACATCAAGAACGCTGTTGCCGAAACAATCGGCCATTTGACCAGTTCCATCTCGAACGGGAGCGCCAAGTCGAACTCGACGTGTATAACAGAAATTCCGTGTGACAAGAAGGTAACCCGCGACAACGCGGACTGTCACGATTACGAGAGACACAATCTCGGAATCGAATCTTCATCCGCTTCAACGGAAGTTGAACATGTGCGCAACAGCGTTACCAAAGATCAGAGCAGCGCGGATGAGGCGAAACACAAATCGGCGATTACCACGCGCAAGGAAGGCGCAACGAGCGACGAAACGTCCACTTCGCTTATCTCGAGGAAGAGACGAAGCCTGTCGTCGGAACAGAAATCGATAAGTGACGTGCGCGAGGACAATGGTATGTTTTCGAAAAGACAAATGCAAAATTGATAATAAAAAAAAAAAAAAAATACATTTATTCATTTATAAAATTATATTTTGTTTTTTTAAGTAACATTAATATATTTTGTTTTTCAGATAACATTAACGCCAAAACTGAATCGGCGCCGAGTAGCTTGGAGATGTCAAGATCAGAGCATGTAGCAGTCAGAAGAAGAAATGTCCATCAAGATGCAGAAAGAAAAGCGGTCACCAAGTCCTGCGTGAATAACGAAGACTTATTGATCTCTTCGGATAATTCAACATCAAAGAAGGAACATCAAGAAATTATTCCTTTCTTTTGCAGAAGCTCGAGAAACTCCCAAGACGATATCGCGTCTCGTTTGAGCGCGATTCCGTCAACTTCTTCGAGTGCAGCAAATGTGGAGGGTGCCGCGTGCAATAGTGCGGTGCATTTCGATTACGATCACTTCGACGTTGCTCCGAACGAAAGTGATGTGGACACTAACGACAAGCGTGCCGACAGATGGAAACGATCGAAGAGAGACGATGACAGATTCGACAAGTTCGATCTGTACAAAACCCCAAGCGGTTACGTGAATCCATCCTTCTTCAGCGCCGACAAGCTGGAGAATCTGAATACAGTTCCTGTGTACACTACCAAAGACGGAAAGATAACTTACAGTCCTAATCCCCGATTTACGTATCGCGAATTACTCAAGGAGGCGCGCGCGAAAGAGGGTCACGCGCGCGAATCGTATCTCGCGAGGTCTTTGCCGTACGACTACTACAATTGTTCCAAATTACGGAAGATATTCAAGAGAAATCGCGACGATAGAAAAAGAGAGACTGACTGTCCTGTTGACGCTAAGTCTGCGACAAAACATGCGGACTATCCGCCGCCTAAGAATACCGCTTACAAAAGCGCTCACTGCAAATTCCGCGGTACGTCGCATTTAGAATTCTTCAACGATGACGCGGACAAATTGTACGCAAGTAAGAGCAGTCAGCAAGAAACTAAAGAGGGTAATAGGAAAAATATCATCGATTTGAGCTTCCTCGAGAAACAGTACAACTTGGATAGCGAAATTGCGTCCAGTTCGAAGCACTGTAAGACGAAAGTGCTCGCGGACAATTTGGAATGCGAAAAGAGATGCAGCGAGAACTCCGTGTTCGATACGAATTTGTTCCTGAGTCCAAAGGCCAACTGCTGGGATGAGACCATGGAATCCGTTAAATCTTACTCCTCCCACATCGACAGGAGAAACAGCGATAATTTCAAAGAACTGAATTTCAATGAAATATTCGCGCAGAAACGCTTGGATACATTTTCATTTCTGTCTGCGGAACGAAGTTTTGAAACTGATAGAACTGATTTTAACGAGTCGACGTTGCGCCACGACAGATCGCCTTTGCTTCGTGACGACAATTTGCAACACGAACAATCGGACACTATTTCGCATGAAGAACAAAAAAATGAAAACAATAAAAACGATGATTCGGTGGCAGATGTTGATGCTAAGTCAGCAACTACATCTGACGCGTCATCAATTCCACAAGGAAACAACGAACATACAGAAAAACGAAAGGAATCTCAATCTGATGAAATTCAATCTAGCGCAATTTTATTTGCTGAAGAGGCAAGACAGTCACCTAAGATCGCGAGTGAGAATATTGATTCGGAGAGAGATCAGTGTCTTACCGACATTAACGACAAGAATGAAGACCGTCCAATGGAAGATAGTGCGCAAATTTGTTGCACTATCTCTCCAAAGGAAAACAACGTCGGTATTGAAGACGCGGAACAAGCTTCGGATGAGAATTCGATCAAGATTGCAAATCAGTTCGAACCGAGCGCTGAACCTAAAGATTCACTTGGCGAAGAAGAATGTACAAAACCAGCAAAAGAATCCGCACTTGGTATTCGCGAACAAGATGATGAAATCAAAGATAATACCGCGAAAGATAATTTAGAACCCGCGATGAGTCAAGAAACTTTGTGCCATGAAGTTACAGCTGTGAGCGATTGCAAAAGCAAGGAAGAACACGTATCGGAACCGATTATTTCAACTGAAATTGATCAGACGGTGGATAGAGAAAACAACTCATGTGATAAGGAACAACCAAGTGTCTCGCAAAATCTACTTGATGTCGCGAATCGGTCGCTCGATGAGGAAAGCAACGAGCAACAATCGCGAATGTTCGAAAACGAGGAACAGATAATCAAGATCTCATTAAACGATCGTGGAAATGACGAAGTGGACAACTGCGATTCCACAATAATATCCATCAAGCCGGTCATTGAAAATGTCTGTGATTTATTTGCGGATGAGAAACGCGAGCAAAATATATCGGAGTTCACTGTGGTCAAAAGTGTCATCAATGCCGACAAGAAGCAATGTCAAGACCTCGAAGAAGAGAAAAATTCCAAAGATCAGAACAACAGCCTAATCGATTCCAAGTTATTGTGCATGGACTCCTCCGATTGCGGAATTTATACGGAAGACAGATGTGCAAATGATTTGATGCGTGAATTCAACGAGGACGACAGCATGGTGTTGATGAAGTGGGAGGCGAGTCGGATTCAAGAGGACGCCGTCAATCGTTTATGCGGCATCGACGACACATCGATCGATTTTGTAGGCGTGACTACTTCGTTGCAGGACAACTCACTCTTGGACAATTTGTCTATTTCAAGAACACCGCCGACCGTCAAAGAATCTCGAGTTTCGGAAACGATCACCGAACTTGAAGACAAGTCGAATAATGACGAGGCGGTCGTGTCAGCGGTAGAAAAACCGACAATTGAAGAATCACCAGCAATCGAAGAGTCTCATAAAACACCGAGCGACGACGAAATCAAGGAGCAGAATCAAGTTTCTTCCAGTAACAGTTACGACAAACTAGCATATTTACGCGCGACAGATTGTAACGCTAACACAAAGATGGTTCCCAAACTTGTCATTAAGAAAAACGAGGCCAGTTCGAAATTCGTTACGAAAATGAGTTCCTCTGCTCAGATAGATCATAAGTCGATCTCAAGTCCCAGTCATCAACCGAAGATACCCAAGATGATCATCAGAAACGCGAGTTCGCGTCCGGGCACGCCGTCGATCGAAGCCGTTCGCGATGACATTTCCATTCAAATAAACATCCCGGATCGATCTTCACTTACAAATGAAGAATCATATGAAAACGAATTTGAGAGCTCTCTTCAAGACGGTTACAGAAATAAAATTCCCAAAATGAAGATCAAATTGGATGAGAAACATTCTAATAAAATAGTGAGAGCTGACGATAGCGATGAGGATCTTTGCGCAAGACGCAAAAACATCAAGAAAACGGTATCAAAGATGAAAATAAAGAATTCGTCGGACGGTTCGGTTTGCAAATCGTCTCAAGAGTCTTTTTCGAGAAGACACGAGGAAAAGATACCTATATTGAAGTTAAAGAAGCAGGAGAGAAACAGATCGTCATCTCCGGAAGTGACGCGGAAAAGATCGAGTTCGAGTTATTCGGAAGTACCGAGCAAGAAATACAAGAAAGCGGGACGTGACGAGACCAGTCATTCTGCGAGACGTAGCAATTCGTCGGAATCAACACGAAGCACCGAGGCATGCGAGGCGAAAAAGAATCCTTTGGTATGCATCTCCGAGAAGATTCCGAAAGTCATTATCAAGAGAACGTCGGCCAGCGCCGAATTCAGATGCGAATTGAGCAAGGACTGCAAGAAGATCATAGCGAAGAGCGCGAAATGGCAACCGGAAGTCAAGCTGGAGAGGTACCGAAGTCTGGACAGCATGGTAAAGGATTTGAAGCTAACTCTGTCTCCCATGTCGCTGCGAGCAATAGAGAAGATATTTGCCAATCGCAAGGATGACGGTCATTGTCAGAAAAAGAAAGAAGATGATCACAGATTGTCCAGATCGAGCTCGACGTCGAATTTGATTCCGGCCAAGCACAACAAGCAGAGAAGAATGTCGGATTACGACTACAGAAAAACCAGCGACTCGTCAAAAGTCAATCCTGCGTCGTCATCATGGAGCACGAATTCTGACGATAAAACGTGTATCTCGCCGAAGAAGAAGCAAAATAACGATTCTCTCTCAAGCAGAAAGAAGATCATGATAAAGAAGGAGCGATTGAGTATCAGCGATATCGATGACAATGACGACAGCACGACATTGTTTCAGAGCGACATTTGTTCGCTTAACGACACTTCCGTTATGTTAGAACAAGAAGATGATTTCGAGGTGGGTAACACTGTCATTAAAATCGAATCTTCGGACGAGAGTCAATCGACCATAGAAATTCTGCCGGCTTCTCCGGACGACGATCGTGACGAGCTGGAGGATCACATAATCGAGGATGGTGACAACGAGCAGTTGTACTCGTCGGATGCGATTCCGACCCAATTTGAATTGGAATTGGAGATCACGGACAATAGTAACATCGATCTGCTAGACGTACCCATGCCGAAGCTCGACCCTATCACGTGTCACGGTTCACATCTTCTTTCCACCGAGAAGTCCGATCAAAACTCGAAAGTAGAACGTTACAATAAATCTGAATCTTTATCACACAACAGGAATTCAGTTGAAAGAGAAAAACACGCTGCGAATATTGATGTTAATGGCGATGATAAGTCTACATCGTCTAACAATCCGGTTAGTTCTGTCAAAGACGTTTCGTCGAAAGCTCTGTGCGAGACATCAGATTTCATCGCGACGAGGGAAAATTTCTGCTGCAACGACTCGTTGGTAAAAGAAGTTCTGGCCGCTAAGGAGGCCTTGAAGAAGTGCCTTTCATTATCTAAATGCAAAAGTGATGCAAAAAGTATCGCGAGACCGAAGACAGCTGCGGAGAAGAAACAGGGCTTGAGTTTTGATCTCAACAGTCTCTCGGAGACGCATTCTAAGTCAAGCGAAGACCTCCGGGGTTCTCATAGCGACGTTGCGAAAAGTTGTGTATCCGCGACCAGTAAATCCAGCAAGACTGAGACTACATCTAATGCCGAGAAGTCTGATAAGGAATGTTCCAAACAAAGCAAAAGTTCCTTGGTGAGAAAAAAATTGAAACCGCACGAAAAGAGCGAGAAAGCAGATTCTAAAGAAATGACGAAGAGGACGTACGAGTACACCACAATATCCTTGAAGACGGTCAAACGATTTAGTCAAACCGCGTCGAACGAGAATCGCGCTGTAAATCAGAACGAGGAGAGAAAACAAGATACAGAGGACCAAAATCGTAGTGTTTCTCAGTCGCAAAGTGTACCACAAAAGGAGAACAACAAGTTGTCGTCTTATAAAATTCTCAAGATATCGAAATCCACACATCAGGAAAGCAATGTCAGCAATGCCAACGCGAAGGAAATTAAGACAACGAAAGAAGACAACATGCCGATATTGGAACCCGAGGTTGACGTGAATTTCGACGCTAGTTCGGACAGAGACACTTCCAGGTCACCGCCGGTGATCACGATTCACGATAGCGACGATCTCGATATAGCGGAATCCAAACTGATAGACGACAATGTCATAACGTCGGACAATAAAGTTGAAAGCGATACAAAAGACCCTAATAAAAAAGGCGATATGTCTGTCACTGATTTTATAACTCAGTTAGCTTATCATGAAAAGGTAAGAGAAAGCGAGAGAGAGAGAGAGAGAGAGAGAGAGATGTTTTATTTATTTGTGTTTTTTTTTTGTGTATTCCTCTTCACTTTCGCTTTTCTTTTGATCGCTTACCAGGCAACAATAAGGCACAGACGGTATTGTAATCTATGCGAAAGATGGTTTCCTAACACATCGCGACATCGGCGACACTTGGCTGGCTACCAACACCGTCATATAGAATTGACACAACGTCGAAGCATTCATGCGCTGTTTATGCTGTTCACGGGGAAACTTTGTCCCAGACTATCACCTGCGAATGTTGTACGAAATGACTGCTCCGTCGGGGAATTAACACCGTTACAAATCGCGATACAGGTACGTTGTACTTTTCTTCATGGAAATCATAATTTTTATATTCTTTTATAATTTATTATATTCTTCATTAAATATAATAATTTTCTATATAACACATGTTCTCTTTGCTTTTCTTAGGATATCACAAAATGTTACGACCGTGCACAGCAAAGTCCTAAGAAGCAGAATGATAAATAATCTCGTAAGTTATTTGGATTAAGCTTACGCATACAGTTACTGTGATCATAATAACGGCTTACAGTGCGATCATTTTTACGAGAAAAAAAAGCATTATTTTTGGCGATAATGAAAGATGATACGAATTTCGCAGCTAAACACCGTAAATGGTTGATAGTTGCTACTGTTAATGGTGTCATCATCGCAATTTTAATTGCTAGGTAACAAACGCTTTAAAAAAAAAGTTTGCTGATTTAGCTAAGTCATCTGATGACTGTCATCATTAACAGAGAGTTACCGGAAAACCAATTCTAGCTCGCAATTAGATATTTAGCCAAAGACTTTAGTGAAACTGACTAATATACACACGTTCAAAAAAGAGAGATAGAAAGAGAGAGAGATATATATAAATACATATATATGAATTACACTTTTGAAAAGAAGGACTCTCTTTTTCTCTCTGGTCTTTTATTTGTACAAAGTTTTACGAGTGATTCAACCACTGAATGTGCTCATTGCGAAGTTTTATTTATATTATAAAGAGAGAGACTATATATATATACACTATATATATAATATATACACATACACATATATATATATATATACACTATATATATAATATATACACACACATATATATATATATATATATATATATATATAATTACATATATATACACATACGCGTATAATATATGAATACATATAATTATATTCATCATTCCAGTTTGCAAAGATATGTATACTGGCAACGTTATAATAGCATAATGAAACGTATACGGTTATTGAAAAAAAAAATGTAAAAATATGTTTTACGATAAGCGACATTGTGTTTGTAATAACGGAAAATTATTAGAAACATAATGTACGCAAAAGAATGAGAAACATTCCTATATTATATACATATACATAGATCCATATATAAAAGAATCCGAGCTATGGGATATAAGGGAGATATTATATATTTTGCGTTCAAAATTTACTTAAACAGACCTGTTCGCGATTTACGTATGCATAGATATGTGTAAAATTTGTCGCAAGAGATATATACTTGCGAAAAATTTTCACTGCGTTAGTGTTAAATGTACATTTGAAGTAATTAAATTTATTATAGTGTTACATGTTTCTTTTATAAAGTTATATATGGATTATTCACTACATTTTATTTATAAATATTTTATCGGTGTTATTTTATTTGTAATATTTTATCGATGTTATAGATTTTAAATGTGTAATAATATATTTAAACGTGTGACGTTAAAAACAAAAAGTTATATATATACATAAAATATATAACTTAATATATATTCGTCACTGAAATATCTGATAATTATGATATTGTCATTTTCTTATTACATCTATTGAAACTATGTTGTGGATTGCACGAAGAAACAATGTCTCATAGCTCATACTGCAATTGATAATGCAAAAACAGTGAGATAAAAAAAATTGAAAGACGGATCTCTGCATCCAGAGAGAATGTTATACTAGATAAAATGATGAGAATAATAATATATGCATAATGCCATACCACAGATCTATTAAAGTTAAAATCGTGATATTATTATTAAAGAAATTTAAAGTGAGCGAATTGAAGCCAATCTCAATCTACAATATGATTTCTTTATCGATGGTCTAAATTGAACAATACGCGTTGTGTTTCGTAACATGCATGGTATTCAAGCACTGGATAGCGATGCTCCTCGTTATATATCAAATTCTAAATCGTTTAATACAGATTTTACATATTTCAATGATAGTTTTTCTGCTATTTTCACGTATTTCGCACTTAGTTTAAACTATTTAAACCTAAATTTAATTGTACTGACTGTGTGTACTAGTGAAAAGATGCGGAGATAGAAACAGTGTTGCACTATAAATTTTAATTAAAGTATGAAGACGTGTTCGTGAGGATAAAGTAATTCTTTAAAACTTCTTGGTTTTAAACAGAGAATGGAAAATAGATAATATTACTTGTTAAAAGAGGCTACAGTGAAGATGTTACATATTAATACAGGGTTACCTATATAAATTATATTGGACAATCGTTTCTCACGCTATCATAATTTATTTTACGAAGTTTAACGTCAAACTGAAAGTGTTTTTCAATCAATTCTAGTTCTGGACCAATTTTAAATGGAGAAGTTAAATGTAAGTTTACGAATTGTTACTTAGAGTCTTTGTTTTTCTTTGTTCTAAATATTTAGAATTTATTCGCACGAGTGCCTTAAGATACACCTAAACAGTATTTGTTGTATCGTGTTATATATATTATATATTAAAATATATAAAGAGAGATCTAAAGATATATACATATATATATATACACACATATATATATATATATTTAACAAATAAATCTATATATTTGTACACTTGAGCATGTTTATACACATATGCATAATTATGTCTTAGTTATTGGAGCGCATATTTATATACGTATAAATTATATGCTATTTATATACGTATAAATTATATGCTAATTTTTAAAAAGTTATTGAAAAATGTTTTTGAAAAAATCTTATTTACGATATATACGCTACCCTCTGATTTTCTCTGAAATCAGAGCTTTTACACGAAATGTACAAAATGTGCTAAAGATTACTGTTGTCAGTGAAACAAAATATATATTATTGCTACATAACACACACGTGTTTCAAAGTAAGTAAAGTCTTTGGTATTATACTGCCTTATATTCTCATATAATATACAGTATATACCGTTAATATAATATTTTGGATACATACATGATGAATATATCATAGCTTTTGATGTTACATTTATTTTGCTGCACTAATTAAAACATGTAAACATAATATATACAATGCCTGTATTAGCTCAGCGAGATAACAAACTTTAAAAATTCTGCTATATGAATTGTTGAATATCAGATTATTAACTTTTGAAGAATATATTGTAATATTATATATATATATATATATATATATATATATATATAATTGTAAAAATTCAACATACATTTAAAAGCTTTACATAAATATGTAAAATATATATAACATATGTATATATTAAGTAATATCAAGGATTCGAAAAAACAGTGATAAAGTTATACAAAGAAAGGATATAAAAAAATATTCTCAAACGTAAACAAATGCCATAATTAGTAAAACAATATACCATATAAACATGTTGCAAAATATAATAAACTTTGATTTGTGGAAAATAAGATATTAACGGTTTTTCATCATTACTTTTTAACGACCGTTATTATTTGTGTTATATAAAATTTATCACTTTTTATATAAACTATATCATTGAATTATCATTGAAAAAAGAATCAAATTTCTGTGTTTCCTAATTTTTATGGTACAAATATTAGTGAGATATGAAAGTATATATTGTAATGTTATAGTATTAATAGTAATCAAATTTATATATGAAAAAATATTAGATTAAAAAAATAGAATCAAAATAAATATTTTATAAAGTGTTAATTATATTTAATTACATATACATATGTATGCAAATTCTGCTGAATGCTACAACTTAATGAAATCGTAAAACTGTTATCATGTGTGTGTTTAGTTTATACTACGAGTACTATATATTGGAAAAAAAGTATTATATACAAAAATTATATCTATGCTCTTATAACTAAGACGTATTGTGTATATTATCATATTGTTGTGTGTGCTCGATGTGCCTAAAATTAAAAAAATGCATCATACGTCCAAGCGTACATATATATCTATATATTATATTATACATACACATATGTATGTATGTGTTGGAATTTCTGTACATGAAATATTTTATGAATCTATACATCACTTGTATATTCTGTAAGAAAAGTTCCTCGAACTATATGTATAAAAATCGATATTATTATGTTAAATTTATTTATCCCAACGAAAAATTATTGTATATTCCGCTAAGAAATTGACTTCTCGAAGAGGATTGTTCTAAATGTTTCATCAAATTGCTCGTAATATTTTATGCCATCACAAACCGTAATAGTACATCGTATATGGGCATTACAATTATTGAATTTATTGAATTTGTGCAATTATTAGAGTACACTTTAAATGTGGATAAATTCCTATATATAAACTTAAATAAGAATTATTAAGTAATATGAATATGGTCATATGAGCCATATTCATATTACTTAGTTTAAACTTTCTAGAGCCTGACGATTCTTAATTTAAGAATTATTAATTGTAAATCCTACGTAAAATTTGTTGCAGTACGTTAAGAAATTTATACTTAACTTCAATAGACAAATCGATTAAATGACGATAAGCAACAGATCGGATTTGTGACTTCCACTATAATATAAATCTGTACAAACTTATGCAGAACTTGTGTTTTTGAATATTGAAAAACTGTTTTGTTGATACATATGATGTAACTTACTATATGTTGATGATATAAACTGCGAATTATATTTGTGTGTGTACTCGATATTATTTAATGAAGTGTACGTTTATATTCAGAGAGAGCTTTTAGGAAGTTATACACAGACATACACATACATATAGTGCTCGAATAATGTAACATTTTTTTGTGAAACATATGTTTACTCTCTTAAAATCATTTCTAAATTTATGCATAAGAAGACTTTTTTTACATGCAGATACACATAGAATTGTACATATGTATTTTAAAATATTTATTTCGCACATTGAGTGAATTGTAACATAAACAGTTTATGTGTAGTTGAATTTGAAGTTACCTTGACAAATCTCTAAAAGAAAGGATTATTTTCTTCATAACAAAACAAAGTATATGTAGTAGACATATGTTCCTTACAAACTTACATATGTACACCGAGATGTTTTTACTTATCTGAAAGAAAGTTTGTCTCATACAAAATTTTAGAGAGATAAAATAATTATATTTGTATTTTGTAATTTTATCTAATCTCTTTATATATACTATACTATTTTTTTTCTTAATATAAATTTATCTTATACACACCATCTTTCTGAGAAACAAATCCACATTTTAAAGAACTTTGTGTCATTTGACAAAGCAACATATGTATCTTATTGAATAGCTCTAAGATGCTAATTTAATAACTAACGATTTTTTGATCATAATCACTTTTTACGATAAACGTCTCACGTTACAACTACTTTACAAATTTTCAATGTGTGTGCGGTATGTCGCTTTGTTGTGATACTGCGTGAAAAAAAAAACTTTACACAAAATTGCGTGGTAAGACTTACAAAAAAGAAAAAAAATTATCATTCCTGCTTAAGAGTATCGACGGAATTGCAATGAAGTCTAAATATATAATCATTCCATGAATTAGAATAGCGAAGTTTGCATATAGGAATACAATGAGTTTTACGATATATCAATTTCTGTTATTATATTTACACGTACTTAGTCTATGAGAGTGTATAAAGAGTTCAAGGTTAACTATAGTCGAAGAAAAATAAAGAGTGAAGTGTACGAAATAAGCATCTGGGCGTTTACATTTAATTTTGTTTTTTACTATACCTGTTTTTGTGTCCTTTGATTCTAACACTGTCTTCTCGTGCAATAAACTTGTAGTGTACGATAACACGAATTTAAATGCAAAATATATGTAAAATTCTGATTCGTGTCCTCATCTCACTCTTCTTATCGATAAATAGAAATGTGTAAACACTTAAAATACCAACTATGTCAAATTATTTTTTTTTTTTTCTTACATTAATATAAGGTTTTTTTACAGAAGGTATGAGAAGCTTACTGTCACTTTAAATATTCGCGGCTGATTACATAGAACGGAAAAGAACCATAAGCCTATTCTATATATATATATATATATATATATATATATATACAATACAGTCGTAAGCTGTCATAAGTCGTAAGTCGTAAGAAATTGACTAATCACAGACAAATTACAGAAGAATAATCGATTGTGATT
>QVOB01020948.1:0-65507 GCA_014839585.1 Pseudomyrmex concolor | reverse complement strand
AGAGAAAGAAGAGAACTCGGTTTCTATCCGGGCACTTGAAGGCTCGCGTGCGGCTAAGTGGGCCCCGAGAAAAGAGGCCCCGAAAGAAGAAGAAGAAGAAGGAAGGGTAGGAGGCGAAGGAAGAGAAGACTGGAGGTAAGAGGGGCACACAACACTATCCACTACCTTTTACCTTAGCCATCCTTTCGCCTCACCCACCTGTCTGCCGGCAATCTTCTAGTAGCCTTGGGCTACCACTTCGCGGCTACCACAGGGGCTACTCTTCGGCTACCAACGTCCGGTCCTGGTTTCACTCGCGGTGCAGTAACCCTTCTGCATGTCCGTCAAGGATACTGTAAGACGATATATGCAGTTCTCCTCGCACAATCTATAGTCAGCTACATGTTCTTTATTATTATCGGATCAATCAAAATCTTTTATACATATCTTATGGAGTTTTACGTATTAATGTATAATCTGATATAAAAAAATGCATACACCAAAAAAGAACTTTTCACTTGTTGGAACATTTAAAAAAAAATTTCTCAAAAGAAAATTTTATAGAAGAAAAATAACTTATACGTTTAAAATTATAAGTTTTTAAGTTTATAAAAGAATAATAATATTTCAAAGTGTTGCTAGAACATAGAAAAAACGAAAAATTCTTAAAAACATGGAAGTATCGACATTGCAAACCCAGAGAGATTTAAATCGCAAAGTATACAATTTTATTAACTTACATTATTCATACGTTTACGACAAATTCTGACGGTCGCAGCAGAAGTGTTTTTTTTTTTTTTTTTTTTAAGTCATTGAGGTGCAAGGATTGTGCCGAGAGTGGGCGCATTTTACAGTTGATGGAAATGACAGACCAAGAGGAAGACATACGATTATGCAGTTCTGTCATTCGTAATGTCTCACCTTTCACCCCGATTATTACTCGTCGCGCGTTCACCTGTTAGTCTAAGGAGACATCGCGTGATGAGACATGGCACGAAGGTGCCATGCCAACTACGAGGGAGTTCTCGCGGATTACTTCGTTTCTGTGTATAAAAATGCTAGAGAAAATAACGCTCTCCTCTCGCAACATTGTTTCAAATAATCGTAAATTTAAAATATGAAACGAATAAACATAGCGGCAAGTAAATTATCTATAATGTAAGAAAATTATTATCTGCAACGAAGAAATTACAGCTTATACCGCACATACTTCTCGTACTTGTCGCGAAGATGTACATGAAAAAAAATTCTACGAAATATTAATAAAATTCCTGTGTTTTTAAACATCATTCTCTTAACGTCGTCGAGAAATAAATAACAGCATTGATACAAAAGAAGTGATTTATATAGCTCGGATTAATTTATAAAAGTTGCATTCTCTCTTGATATATCGTTCTTTTCTCCATTGTGAGACGAGAGGTTTCTGGTGCAACTTTTTGCGGTATCGCATCAGCAAGAATTCCGGTCTACCCTAATTTTCGCGTATGAGCTGCCGGATTCGCCCCGGCATCTCCGAGATGGTTACAGGTGATCCACCTGCCTACGCAGAAGCTGGCTCGCCTTTTACGCCGGTTCGAAAACTACCGCGGCAAAAAAAGCAACTTCGAGGGGGGACCGAGTAACCGTTGCTTCCCTGATGTTGTTGCCTTTTTCTTATCGTCACAGCAATCTTCATCGGGTATAAACTTGCGAGATTATTTTTTAATTTTAAATTCGGATTTCCTTCTATTTAAATTTAAATTAATTCAAAAGCTACGGAAAATTGAATTTGTAAAAATTAAACCGCGTATCACAATTATAATATCTACTTTGATGCCTTTGCGATGTTGTAAGAATTCCTGAAGATGATTTTTTATCAAGATGATACTATCAGACTGTCCACAAAAATGACACTAACGCGATTCAAATCCGAAAAAAATCTATCTACAAGGAATTACAGTATCTAGTCAATCTCTGTCTTTAATCTTGTACTTATCTTACAGAGATCGACATGCTTCGTGATATTTTAATACAGTCGCCATGCCGATCTTTGTATTATAGACATGTAATATGTTAAGAAGGCTGATTAGCCAACCGTGTAAACACGATCGCGTTAGTACGGCTACCGGCGATGATTTTCGTCAAAGAGAAGCGACGTTTCAAGAACGAAAAATTTACATCTGTTCGGTGCCGTACACAACTCGGGCGCCCGATTTGAATCCAATTAACACTCCGGAACGAGCTGAAACTCGCGGGGCGAATCTAATTAAGGAAGACCAATTACATGCAGCGAGATTTCGCAATTAGTTGGCAACTGGGAGTGAGAGCGAGTGAGTGAAAACTGAGCGAGAAGAGACAACGGGAATATCTCGGGCGCGACAACCAGAGGGGCGGCTCAGGATCTTCTTTCTCAGCGGGACGCGCGACGAATCACAGCTTCATCTCGACGCAATCTAATTGGTCGGAATGCTCGCTCACTAATTAAGCATTCGACTAATTATTAATTACATCGACGCGACCGCACGAATTAATTTGCCTGGCGATGGGGTGCCAAGCACGCCGCTGAGCGTATTAACCGCGCATAAGTATCGCATTTAATGCGCGCGTGCAGGTCGCACGACAGCCAAGCATACCCCGTGAA
This sequence comes from Pseudomyrmex concolor, assembly GCA_014839585.1. Classification (NCBI taxonomy): domain Eukaryota; kingdom Metazoa; phylum Arthropoda; class Insecta; order Hymenoptera; family Formicidae; genus Pseudomyrmex; species Pseudomyrmex concolor. Next base: position 62,908 of record QVOB01020948.1, on the reverse strand, counting down.
CATGAGCTACAAGGACGTGGAATCCGTAGGGTTATCCTCGTACACGTAGGCTGCACGAGTTTCCGAGAAGTATCGCCTGTTCGTACGAGCACGGCCTTCCGATTTATCTGCTCTCTCTTCGCGGCTCGGTATAGAGTCGAATAAAATAAACTATTTTAAATTGCTGATAATAAACGCTTTGAGAAACATACCACAGTCGATTTCGCAAGTTGTGTTAAGACGGTATGCGCAATATATGTCGCGGCAGAAATTGGATTTCAAGTTTTTCTTTTCAGAAGCCGAGCCCATTATTTCGAACACTGGTATTGGTCATTAACATGTTTTTTCGTCGACATACATCAGAGATTTAATTACTCTCCGCGTGCGGTATAATATTTAGAAAAAATTTCAGTTTTTATTTTATTTTATTTTTTTTACTTTAAAATAATAATATCCGTTATATGCATCAATTATGGAAACTATTGCTCAGTCAATTTGTTAGTAAGTTCGTGCGCTACAAACGTTCGCGCAAATTCACGTTTCGAGTGGACATGAATTTATAGCACCGGATTGACTGTCCGGACTATTCTAATTTTGCGATTAAGCCGGCACAGCTATCTTAGCTTAGGTGGTAGCTATTGCGTGCCATAAATGATGAACAAGTTGCGAAGGTAATGATTTACATGCGATTTATATGGCGCCTAGATACGTACCCGCGGGCTCTCGAGGTGCAACATTGTCATTTCGATACGTTCACGTAAGCGAAGCGACGGCGATTTGATGTACACACACGTGTGTTTACGACGGAAGCGTCCGACTGATTTGCATGTACGCTCCGACTTGTGAGAGGATTTATCAAGTGATACCTGTGATTTATTACGTTCGTACTGTGAGAAGCGCTCTTGAAACGTCTCGGTGCTTCGAGTAGCAACTCTTACTTCATTTTTCATATCTTCTTTATGTTGTCAACTAAGACAAGGCTTTTTACAAATATTGTGTTAAAATAAAATTTTTCAAATTTCCTTCTATTTCTTTAGATTTTTGTTCCAAAAAGTAACAGTCTTATTACTAAATAAAATATTTGTTATACGAAGAATTTGATTCTATTTTAAGATATAATATCAGAGAAGATAATATCTCCATAGAAACACATAAACTTCGCGAGTAAATACATAAACTTCGCACAAACACAAGTCGGTATCGTGTACATCTCATTTTTATTAATTATAGAACCAGCACGGTTTTATGCACTTCTATTACTTATGATCGAGAATCGACATCGCGAAACAGTTTAAAAATCACCGGCGACAATCGCGCGCGTGCTTGTCGCGCGAAAGATCGCCGTCTCTAAAAGGAACGCGTACAGAAAAAGAAATTCTATATCTCATCTCGATTTATCTACTTTGTTCGACACTCGATCCTACGAGGAAGACCTTCGTCAAGACGTGTTTAAAGTATCGCGCCGGGGCGTAGGTGCAGGTGCAACCGCGCGAGTACACGCGCGCGGACTCGCAATTTATTTCAACGTACCGGCAACACACACGCGCTCTCGTTCGTAGATATCACTTACGGTTATGGATCACCGCCGTTTATAAGTTCGGTGATACCACGACCGGCTACAAGTACCGCTTGTCGCGGAGTGAGTATATCATTAACAGTTTTACAACAGCGCTGGTTATTAATAACCGAGCGCGCGAGGATTACGCGCGCGCACGGGTATATAACGTATACGTACATATACACGACGTACAGGTTATTAATTTCAAAAGGAGTCTCCTTCTCTTCGCGAGTTCGTAAGAAGAGGGTTTTTCTGGATCGACGGGATAGCATAGGAGTATCGATTTTAATCGAGATTGTCTTATTAACGGAGCATCTTTTTTACAGGAAAACGAGCGCAAACGAGTCCCCGTCGCCGGATCGGATTACGCCTCCGCGAAGCGGATGATTGACTTCTCATTATAGCGCGAGTACGGATGTGCGCGCGTTGCATTAGCCTCAAATTATTACCTATCTCGCGCAGCGAGAGGACTAAACACATTGAACGAGCGCATCCGCCGAATGACGTGCGCGCGGCTACCGATATCTGATTTTCGATTATCGATCCGTCGGATCGCCGCCATATAACGAAGCGGAATTTTTCGCGGTCGGTCCAATCGCGCGCGCGCACACACAGTCATTATATACGGCAAATCAAACCAATTAATCTCGACGTTGTGCTTATTCTTTTATCTTAAACTTCTCCCGCACGTCTCGCAGATATCATCGGGCACGTTATTTACTTATCTAATTTATTGATACCGCTGTCTTTTCATAACTGTTAATAAATATAATAGCGCGTCGCTTTCACGTTAGTAATCATGTGACGCAATCCTGGCTATTGCGAAGTACACATTTTAGCTCGACAATTAATCTCAGTTGAACGTCAAATCGTCTCGAACATGAAAATTGTCGTGGTACGAGCAAGTGGAAAAAGAGTTCAGGCGCACAGTTGCAATGCAGAAGTGGTCGGATCTTAGCAAACGAACGGGAAGAAGAAGAAAAAGATTCGAGAGAGAGAGAGGAGGCAGAGAAGGTTTAAAGAAGAAGAATACGACGTGAGATCGCCACTCGAGCGGCCCTGGGGAGCGGGTGGAGGAACGAGGAGAAAGGAAGGGACCGATGTGCGTGCATGCCGCTCACGTAGCGTGCCAGTCAGCCTGGCAGCCTGGTGGACTCCTTTTGGTCTCTTCTTCTTTCCTCGCAAGAGTAAAAGTGAGGCTCTCCCTCTCCATTCCTCTCTGTTTCTCTCTTTCTTCGCTTGGTCTCCTCCCTTCGTCTTTTTTTCTCTCTTTCTGAGGAAGAGCAGAGCGAGAGAGAGAGAGAAGGGAGGGAGAGAAGAAGGATATCTACCTTTTTATCAAACTGCAGCCTCTTACCTGGAGCACTCCCACCCACGGTCTCACCTGCGGCTGGATGGGCGCTGCAACAGGTGAGCGACTACCGAGAACGCGACCTTAAAGCCGTATCGCGCGATAGATTTTCCCGCGGGACATCCGGCGGGATTGACGGATTGCCGGATCAGTAAATAACCAGTTAAGGAAGAGATGGAGTTCTAATGTCGATCGACTGCTTCGTTGACTTGAACCACACGACGATTATTCGATATTTTTGTATTTAAAGATTTATTATAGTTACCTTTCTTTCTCTTTCTCTTCTTTGTAAGCACTTATGTTGACTTTATACGAGAGAACACCTTGCCGGTAATAATCGACAATCTCGACATACAGGATGAAAATATACTGCTCTGAATATTCGTTTTTTTTTTTACCGCAAATTACCATAATTGAAGATACAACGTTGCGAAAAGATACGGTACAACTTATTTCATGATCGTCTTCGAAGAAGACTCAGATCCAAACGACACAAGTATCGTTTTTGGTCGTATCAATGACATCGAAAATGATCGGACTTGTTGAAGGTGTAACAGCGGCCACCTTTGATTCAAAGCGACAAAGAAAAAGAGAGAAAACAAACGTGTGTGTGCACAAATTTAAATTTCGAAATCTTTTACAAAATAAAACACATATAACATAAATTTGTCAACGCGCGTAATAACGAGAACATTGAAGACATCGACTGGGAGCGAATCCCTTCGTAAACGCGCGTTTTACGAGGCGTTTTTATTGCGTGCTCGCGAGTGCGTGCGTGCGTGCTCGCGTGCATGCGTGCGTGAGCGAAATACCGAAAAGTTCGGACTATCTTCTCCTCTTCTTCTCTCCTCCGATTCTCTCTCTTTCTCTCTTCAACTTGTCTTCCCTTGCCCCGCCTTTTTCGTCCTCTTTTTCTTCCTTTCGCGAGCCACTCGCCGGAAGCGAAAGAAGCTCGAGTCCTGCTGCGATTAACCTTTTCAGGGATGAATTATCTCGCTCGTCAGGTCCCGGTCTCGCGATATTGCGATTTTGCAATTCGTCAAAGGAACACCCGCTGGGAGTATCCGGAATAAACGGAGGCGGAATTGTCGCGCATTAACCAGCTGTTGGCGATGATGATCCGCTATATACAGAACGGTTTTAATTCCGAAATTACAAAACTTATGATTCTAGCAAAAGAAATAACATGTATAAAAATATAAAACGTTTTTATGGCGCGCGTTTATTGTTAGAACAAATTTTAATCACAAGAACTATTTTCGCGGAACGCGGACAGTTGGCATGTAATAATCAATACAGACAGAGCACAGATTAATTGAAAATAAGTGGCCATTAATTGATAGAGAAAAAGGACGAGATACGTGCAAGTTTCCTTAAGCGGGCAAGCGTGTGAATGTAACTTAAAAAGAATCGTGTAAACGATAGTCTAACGATGTAGAGAGAAATATAAATGATCGGGGGAAATTAATTGAAGCAACGGGTCTCGCTATTTTTCTTTTCCTGTCAATATAATAGAGAGACATTATTAAATAAAACTCTGGATCGTCGATCACGGCGGATGTTAAAACGAGCGCGCAAGCGGTGTGCATGAAGTCGAAAACTTGAAATAGGTTTCTCGCCGCTCTATTCTTGCTCGGGAATATAGGAAAGAGCAGGTGCGTCGTAACGAGAGAAATATATATAAAGCTGTGTCGTCATAATTAAGCGATGCAGTGTCCGAAGCTCCGATCCGCGCTAATGAAAACGATAATACTCTTTCGAGACAGTGAAGTATGTGTCATGTAAATTTTCATAGTGAGAGACACACTTTTACGGTATATAAATACTCCGCTACGTAGCAATAATATATGTACGCAGTAAGTCACAGAAATTTGATTGTTATATAATTGAAGCCTACGTGCAAGAGTATATACATACGTTTAAATTTCGTAAGGTTCAAATGCTTGAAGGTTACTCGAATGTAGTAAACAGATATATCACGACTCTCTGATTAGAGTATCGCGCAAATATGATGCAATATTAAATATCGAATTTCCGATAAAGAGTTTAATTAAAGATGAATGATAACTTCGTGATAAAAAATTTTTCCAACTCTTGAAGTGTAGATATTTACTATATTATAATGTAGTCGCTTCTTCTCTTTTTTTCAAAGATACCATCTTATTTTAATGAAGTCAAGAAGCATAAAAACAAGTGTAAAACCAAACATATATGTATATTCACGTACTTGTAATGTGCGTGCTTGTAATATGGTTTTTTAAACTTAAAATCAATGTAAACAATTCACTTTAAACTTTTAAGTGTATTAACACGTTTAAGAATATATTTGCACGTGCATCCAGCACATGGCTTGTATATCGATCTTAAACTATTTGTTAGTACTTATGAACAAATTTGAAAATTATACATGCACATGTAACTAAAAGATCTGCAAAGCTAAATTTGACCGTAATTATCGGGACACGAGATTGCAAAGTGTTAGATAAAATATCAGATCTCTAAGGTAATCTCTTGTAATCTATGTTTCGAGAACGCTGCGCGAAAATTACCAGCAGAAAATCGCGGTCGAAAGCAGCCCATTGATGTGCATGCAAAATAACCAGTGCGATGGCTGGCACGACGCATGAATGAGCTCTCGGGAGCTACGGCCGTTCGAGAAACTATCGTCTCTCGCGTGTGCAACACGCGAGATATAACCGCAGCGCAACTCTCTTGGGGTTGGATGCCGATGGGTGTGTTTCGTGTTACACACTTATAAGGACGTACCCTGTGCTCACCGAGACCTTGTAACGGTCAATCACAAATTCAAGAACTAGGATCAATAAATATCTTGCGAGCGCAAAACAAATTCTTACAAATTCATAGAAACAAATTATTTAGAAACTTACAAAAATCTTAAATATATAAATTAATGTGATAAGAAGTGACCTCGGATTTCAATTTTTGAAGTTTTGTTCGTCCGTCTTTTCTTACTTTACGTATCCAAAGTTGCACGTGGACCGAACTAAGACGGTCTCCGACCTGGTAATTTGAAACCCACAAAGTGCTTCGGGAATAACCGCGTTCGAGCATTCGATATCGGCTTTGCGGAGGTGGAGGATCCTTCTTCGATACACGTCGATTCACGTCCTTCAGGTCGCGTAACCCTTCGGTAATCCGGTAGGATCGGATTACACACACCCGTTCGTACACGAGTCGATGATACGCTTGTGATATTTCGCTGTTTCGTCCTTTCCAATTTCTCGTGTAGCCATCAATCTTGAGGGTGATGGAAATGAAATCTGGCACGAAAAAAAATCTGAAATCTGGTCAGACTCCGATAATGTTACATCGAACACGTGGAGTCGAGTTTATTAAATCTTTTATGATATTCTTGTACTAGACTTTTAATTATTTCAAACGTGACTATTACATTTACGATAATCTACCATTTTTGTTTCTATATGACATATTGAGCTGTTAAAAATATCGAAAACAAGCGTCGACGAATTTCTGGTTCAAAACAGTTGAAATTCGAGTGATTTTTATTTTCGTCGAAACACCAGTCTCCAATCGGTCTTCACCGGTGTCGATCGTGTTCCATGGCCACGGAACAAATATGTTCGCCATGCAAACTGGGACGATTACGCGCACGATATAACTTTGCCTCGAAGAACGCGTATGCGTTGCTGCCAGCAAATTTCACTTCCGAGTGCCGGAAATTATCCGAGTGGTCGTGTTGTGTTGGCGCGGGAGCTCTCCAAGGGCGTAAAATGCGTCCGGAGCGAGAGCGGACGCAGATGCAACCGCTCATTACCGAAACCGCGCCGCTTTTATTGGTTACGCGTGAAGTTGTGCGCTGAACCAACGCCATGGCGAAAAGAAAACGAGCTGTGGAGAAGGAAGGAAGAAGCGAAGAGAAAACGCTGCGAGCTATCATCCGGCAGGGCCAAGTATTCCAGTGATACCGAAAAGCTCCGGTTTTTCGAGTCTTGAGGATCGCTAATTCGCAATGCTTCGAGGCATGTATTTCGTTAAGACTTGCACGAGCAATTTCTTTCTACATGTCAATCTAAAAAGTATCGAAGAAATGAAGAAAATACACACACATAATTCTTAGAGAAAGTACAAAATTAAAAGGCTCATATGTTCTGTTGCGCATTGGCCTCATTGTTTCTGATGCAATTTCTTCAGCATAAGACAGTGTCTGATGAGAAACGGAAATATTAGCGAATGAATGAGTGACAAATGAACGTATTAATTATTTTTCTTGATAGCAAGTGCCGCATTATTTGGTATTCTCAATTATAATTTTATTTTAATATGTAAAGGTCTCTTTCTCTCTCTCTCTCTCTCTCTCTCTCTCTCTTTCCTATCAACATGTGGTAGCCGCAAACTTCGTGGTCGATCCGGAGAATCTACCGCGACAGAAGCAATATTAAAGTCTCCCTCGTGATTAGCGTTTTATAGCTTCGTACACCATTACCTCAAATCCTTCGCTATTACGTACCCGATTCTATCGCTGTCCCAAATAAGATAAAGTGGACTCTCAATAATGTTCCACTTCTGAGATAAAATACACCTTTGTCGGTTCGGGATTAATAGCTTTCATAAATTACCGTCTTATCTTATTTTCAGATAATAGCTGAATTTAAAAGAAATTTCATGTTTAGAAAAAAGGATAACAAAGAGACACTTTTGTTCTTCTATTCTATAAAATCTTTTTCTTTCTTTCTTATTAATTTTTATAAACAGTTTATATTGCTTCTCAATATTTGTGACACAAATACAACAATTGCTACACAAAAATGCTCTCAAAAAATAGAAATTTAATAAATGCACAAATACACAAATTACTAACACAGATAGCCACAAGTGTTGCATTGTCTCAAACATAAAGAATATCGATTACGACGTGAGATTCTCATCCGTGCCGTAATAAGACGCGTATGATCGCTTACAATTCATCAAACGATGACTTAATTTTATTGCCCGCGAGATTTACCGCAGCCATCAAATTAATAAAACGATTTATCGCAAGCCCGGCGATATTTTATTAGAGACAGATCTACACACTTCATTGGTCTATATAGTTTCTAATTCTGTCGGAACAGCACGCGGTAGATCATGACGGATGGATCGTGACGAGCGAAACGTATTGGATAGATCATGATGGATACATCACATCAGAGATATATTCTCGTTTCGAATGGCTATATGTGGAGAATTAGATAGACCTGCGCGAGATTACCGCTTCTAGTAGATATCCATCGATTTCTTAACCGCTCAGTTCTCTCGCCTGCTTTTATTCAATCGATACAATCGAGCCGACCCGATTTCGTGTCTTAAACGATCAAATGAAATGAGAAGAACCGCGCGAATTATTAAAATTACTAAGAATTACACTTATTCAATTATTTTCTCGGTTAATATTTTTCATACCTAATCTAACATATTACATATGCAAATATGTTATTATTATTAAAACTCATTGTCAGTGTTATAAGTTTTTTTATTATTTCAAACGTTAGTTTATAATATATATATATATATATATATATATATATATATATATATATATATATATATACATGGCTCTCCCGATTTTTTTATCAAAATATATTTTTTTATCAAATAAATACTCCGTTATGCAAGCGTGCCAGCACGCCGCTCATTTTCTGCAGGTGTCTGCAGCCGATCGAGAAAATCGGGTTCGAGGAACAGAGTCGTCATGAACGTGGCGTGGGCCGGGATACACCGATGACCGTTCCTCGCGGAAAGAAGAGGGGGGCCCATGTCTCACGACGAAGAATCCGCGAGCGAACGATCGATCAGGAAAGAGGCCTGACACTAATTGCGGGGAACACTCGGGGAACACGCGTGGTTCCCGCGCAGAACGATCGTCGGAACGAAACCAGCGTGATTTATCGCTTATCGCCGGCTGCCTCGTCCCGTTGATTGGCTGACGAGGTGGACGCGAGGTTCGGCGCGACACTCGTGTGTCCTCCCTTTCGATTTACGATCGGTGACGTTCGGCTAGCATGACGCCAAACATCGTTGAACGTCCTCGGCCGGACCGCTTGTTGATTGGCAACGAAATCGAACAGGAATTGCTTCGCCGACGGTCTATTAGCTCAGTGTCCCGAGGATACATGTCCCGCGATCAGGTACGCACAGAAGTCGCCAGCAGCGGCCAAGTAATGAGACCAAGTTTTCAAAGAGCGCATCCTTTCGATCCCTTAAGCACCCAAGTCGTTGTTTCTTACGACGCACTAATGTTACAACCTATCTATCATCGCACTAATATATCTGGCGTGGTCTTGCGACCACGACCACATACTAATAACGTTTAGCTCAACTAGGTGAAACGAGAAGCCCGAGGATTCTATTAATAAATAATTTCCACTTGACAATTTATCGTGTATCTCTTCTCAACGTAAAAAGTTACAACAGAGTAGCGTTCTTCAAAATATACCTTTTTATATTTTTCGTCATTCTTGCCATATTCCGTCGCTTTTCTTCGGAACCAACTAAATTAGCAACTCCCACGATGTTCGCTTCTTCGGAGGACTTTACCGCGGAATGGCAGTCGGACAATTTGCGAGACGCGCATTCCTAAAAGTGGAATGACCGGTCACAACAGTATCCGTAAATTTTTCTAATGCGATGCTTACGGGCACTTGCGTATACCCTTCCGGGAAGCAGCGGTATTGTGTCCACGATTTTTACCTCACTGTAGGATGCACCTGGTGAAAGACGCATCGCGAGATGCGTCGCGCGTGCGCGCGATAGAGTAAAAACGTTTTCACGAAGTCGCGCGATTTCACATTTATTCCTTTGCTAATATTTGCAAACAGATAATGTGTGTACACTATTGAAAATAGTACAATGTTCAAAATTATTTATTTATTTTTATTAATTATCTGGTTTAATTATTTTTCTTGTGTAATTAATCTATACGTTTATTAATTCAGATATTCATGTTTTACATCAATTTTCTGTTGTGTCCCTATGTCGTCGGCTTCGACGCGATACGGAAACTCATAAAATTTAACTCTATCTCCCCGTTACGATAATCTGCAAATTTCTGCTTAATCCCGTTTATCGCATCCGCTACGGACATCAAATGCGAAAACAAAAAAGAAAAAGACAAAAATTACAGAAAGAAACGCTGCATAAAACATTATCGCGCATAAAACATTTCCGGCGACATCGGCGAGTATCGCCGAATAAATTGCTCCACACGTTTACTTCTCGAATCTCTCGAGGTCTCCCGGGATGATCGAGTTGGCGATCGAAGAGAAGAAGGAAAGAGATCGAGAGAAGACGAACCGAAAGTGCGTATACACCGCGGGACCCAATTATCTCGACTCGCGGTGCCGCCGCAGTGCGTGCGTACCGTTAGGAGGTGCGTACGCACAAACGCGGCGGCCACCCCGAATCAAATTGAGCGCCGCTCCGCGAGCTGCGTCACGTCCGCGCAGAGGAGTCGAGCGTAAAGTCCCGGTATATCGAAAGAGAAGGAGAGAGGAAGACGCGACATAAACGCACGATCCGCAATGGACGCGAGGCAACAAGAAAGAAGAGGACGGCAGGGCGGAGGTTTCGAGACAGCCCAGAGAATATATCGCACTTCCGGGCTGGCCCCGAGGCCTGACCTCCTCGTCTGCTCGCGAATTCCTGCACGCCGCTGCGGATGTGCACCCGAGAACTACGAGTCGCGCTGCTTCCCCGCGCCCGTGTGTTCACACAGTCGCTTCTTTCCGGTTACAAACGAGTTACGGGGAAAGTACGCCTTCTTCGGATTAGAATGCAAGAGTTGAGTCTTGTATGGGAGACATTTGTACTTACGCAAGATATATTGATATAGCTTGTACTGTTACAATGAAAGTAAGCGTTTTTGAAAGCGCTTTTATGTTCAATTATATTTTAAATCATTATTCCCGTTAACAGAACAGTGTTGCATCTAAAATCTTCAGTATAATGTGCAAAATAAATGATTGAATAAAAACGCGTTAAATATTTTACTGAAAATGATCTCCGTTTTTCCACACATCTCCAACACACCAACTACAAAGTTAATATTATAAAATTAACCTCAATTCTACAGACATATACTCTTTTCTTGTTATAAAATCGATAAGATTCTGTGGGAATTGGGGTGTGGACGTTCGTGAGATAATGAGAGTAATTAAAAAAAACAGTCCCACGAAAAAAACGAACCACCTTCACAATAAGCAAATTCCAAGGCGCGATATAGGGAGATTGTTATCTTTTTTGTTCGGCATACTTTTAATTAAACATGTCTAACGGAACCACGCGTCGAGATGTCGAGATAAACTATAGCCGGATATATTTTACTTCCGGAATGTTTCGTGCCGACCTTGTTTTTCTGCAAATTCCCGTGCGACACGACACGAATATGCAAAATAACAGTGTGCGTCGTGTCAAGGCTTGTTTTATTACCTACTTTTGCTGCAATTTAATAGCGTTCACTCAGTCCCATTTAAGTAACAAATTGTATTCAATATCATATTATGCGTCAGACTTTTAAGTAAATTGTACAGTTTTGTTACTCTCACAATTAAAATCACTCAAAACGTTAAAATTAAGTAATAGGTATTTTATATTTTATATTAATTTTATTGTTATTAAATAAAAAAATATATACACGCGTAGTAAAATAATTATTTCTACAAATACAGTAAAACTTCTCACAAATACACGCACGGGAATACGCTCGAGGTTTATTGCGCGTATTTGATCACGTTGCGCATAATGAAAAAGAGTTATAAAGCGGTTCTTGAAAGTTAATTAATTTATGAGGCCGCTTAATCTGATATTACGCGAATCCTGTCTTCGTCGGTAACGTTATGATAGAAATAAATTGCTGCCGAATGTTGGCCATAGAGGGGACGAAGAGGAGAGAAGAGGGAGAGGCCGGGTGCCCTCCAGGCGAATAAATAATCGATACACGAACACCACCTGCGAGGATACCTAAATATATTTCGCACTCCGTATATTCTCGAGCATCGGCGTCGTTGCCACTGCCGCGATAAAGAGAAAAAGGGACAGAAAGAGAGAGAGAGAGAGAGAGAGAGAGAGATCTACATTGCGACCTCTGACCTGGACCAAATTATCACTGTTATAAAAACTATTCGCAATTACCATTTGATCGACGAGGGATACGTACAGAGACCAAACTCGATTATCGAGTGATTATTCTTCTCTTCCTCGATTTTTGCGTTGTCAGTTTTTTGTCTCGTGACAAAATATGATATTATATGCTTCTAATTAATTTGACTTTCTCTCTCTCTCTCTCTCTCTCTCTTTTTCCGGGTACTCGTAAAACTATTGAGTCATTCTGTGTTTATGAAGTAAGCGCAGAAATTTGTTTTTCACTTTTCAGAATACGCTATGTGTGGTTAAATTTATTTTCTCACATTCTCAAATTGTGAACATCTGATCAAGTATTGCATAAAACTAAAAGATTTTTTTCTGACATCTTTCTCAGATATAAAATTCAAAAAGTGAACTTAATGCTTGTTGGCAGTTCTAATTACATGGTGTTCATCTCAACACGTTCAGTTTCTGATATTATATATTAAACATCTTAAAAAATAAAATAGTTGAAATCTGCATATAAGATAAGAATTCGTTATCTATATACTTTACACGCACGGGACGCGCGTGTTTCTCTCTGATCCGCGATACGATCGATCGGTCATGGCGATCGTCATCGACGAGACTCATCCGCGACTCACAGTCGTGTAAATCCACGGACGTAGGAGGATGGGGGATAAAGGGAAGGAAAACGCTTTTTATGATGATGGATCGCTGGTCGAACCGGACAGGAACGTCGGTCAGGTTTGCCAGGTTCGGTCCCACACGTTACACGCCGTGGGTGGGGACGCGGGAGCCATACACATCTCCCTGGGCACACATAAATTCGCGCGAACCCCCATAAATCGCGAGCAAGAGAAGGCGCGAGCGCGCGGGACGCGGGACGTGTCCCGCTTCGCGGTCTCGTATTCGCAGCGGCGATGCGGTCTCGTTTGGGAATCACGTTGGAACCTGAGTCCCGGAGGGCCCGGTGTAGTCACGAAGGCATCCGGTACACATCGAGAGACGCCGCGATCACCGAACCGCTGCCTGCTTCGACCGGTTTGTTCCACGCCGCGAATATGAATGAAAGCATTCCACGGAGAGAGAGCGCGGCCCGTCTACTACGGTAATTATCGACCGATGCGACGAGCCGCATCTCGGATTTATTGCATGTGGAATAATTCTTGATGAAAAAAAAAAGTAAGCATTATTGTGCGGTGGCAGAGAACTTCTTATTGGATTCGAATGGCTTGCTTCGTGCGATCAAAATGAATTAAATTAAATTGAATGATCAATATGCGCATATAGAAGCGCGAAGCTGTAAATCCGATTGTTTGTTTGCTTTTGTATATAGTAAGAAATATTTATGTATCAAATTCTTAAACAACTTGTCATTTATTAGCAAATTAAATTGTAATTAAAATTTTGTTAAATAATTACAAAAATTAATATATAAGAACGTCAAAATATTTAACACTGATACACTTAATATTTAATATTTTGTTTATTCGTCTCTTAATTCATGATTAAAAAATTTATTATTCTTATTATTCTCTTCTCAATAATCAATGTCGTTCCGATGTCACTTGGATTTGCGATTCACAAATCGTCTGTGTTCTTTAAATCGAGAAATGCAACACAGAACAAAATTGTTTTCCGCGTGTAAAAACAACTCGACGAACTATGAAAACGAGCAAAAGAGGTGGGATCTTACAGAAAGAATCACGAGGAGGAACGACGGCCTTACATACTCGTTGGCCCACTACTTGTACCCCCGCGATACGCGTTCCGCATTGATATTATTTCATTAACTTTTTTTGCCAGTCGCCTCGCTTGTTGGCGTAGCTGGTCGATCGGCCACCTCCTCTTACTGTTCTTCTTCTTCTTTCTTCTTCTTGTCGTTCCTGCTGCTTCTCTCGATACCTTTCAGCAGATTGCACCTGCTCGCATAGATATAGCGTGCGTTTCGCTGAAGAAGCGCAGTGATTTCAAGTCTGTGATCATTCCTCACGTTGCTTTAATTAAGTAGTGAAAATAGCAACATAAAAATTAAATTTTTAAATGAGATATATCATATTACACTTAATATTTTGATAAATCTATATTGTTGTGCCGAAGATTCGCAACTAATATTATAAAGCAACTAGTTTTCTCACACACATGTGAGCGCGTGATGTAACGTGGTCGCGCGTTGCGATTGCTAAGCTTAATTCCGGGCTCGGTCACCCGCTACGCTTCCTGCTCCGAGTTACGAAGTGCGAGCCGCTCGCGATTCGCGCTTCAAGAAAAAGAAGATCGGCGCTTTATTAACGAGGCGTTCCGCAATAAAGCGAGATGCGCGAGGTGTATTGCTCTCGTCTCGGGTCGAAGGAACCGGCACGGGGGCCGTTATCGGACCGATCTCTTGAACGGTTCCGCGCGAGTTCCTCTTCGCGAGAGAGAGGCGTGTTTCGAGAGGGCACGAAAGGGGTGTAGGTAGACCGCGATACAGAGCCGCATCACTTGCCCTATCGCCCTCTCCTCCTTCGTGCCGATCGAGCCACGCTGTTGCCCTCTTTTTTCCGTATCGAAAATGAACCGGAGTTCGAGTCAATGAATCGGACTTGCATTTCGCGATATCTCTTGTACATCTTTTATGAGTTCTCACATACTTTTGATAAAAATACAAAGAGAAAAATGTACAAAACTCCTTTCTCTCTGAGCCACTTATATAAAATTCTTACTACGATTTGTCAAATACATATTTTTTTATATTTTATATATTATATCTTCTACAAAACATTGGTTTTGCAAGGTTTCACAGATTTTCACACTCGTAAGCGTCAGGAAAGTGCGCTCAGAATCCACGCACGTATATATATATATACGCGTGCAATGCGCAATCGCAATGGACTCTGCATTAAACATAAAGCCGAGCCCCCCCGCAGAAGCGCGCGAGGCGGCGATCTCGTTGGTAAAAACCAGTCCCATTTTCCGCGCGTACAACCGATCTGACGCTCCGCTATAGAATCGGGCGATTGTATAGCCGCGTTCTTGTTTTCGTTTCCCCTGAGAATTTCTTTCTTACTTCTTCTTCGTCGCTGCTATCTCCCCCGTTTTTCCGCGACTATTCCGTGTTGTATGAACACATTTTGTCCATTGTAAGACATTCTCTAATTAAGAAAGTCTTTCCTCGTGTTTTATTCATTCGTAACGTCATTGTAAAAGCATTATTGATATAATAATCTTATATATCTGATTAATGCATAATTAAAAGTAAGCAAACCGCAACAGTGTGTTGAATAAGAATGTTAAACTTGTTCCAAACAGAACAAGTTTCGATATGCGAGAAAAGAAAAGATGCGAAGAAAAACAAAAACGCGCACAGTAGCCGGATTCCGGCAAAAATCGCGAGAAAAATCTTTTCGAGTACGACACATCTTTATTCCGCGCCGCCGCGAGCGTTTTTTCTGGGACCGAATTACGCGTAGTTCGCCAGGTCAACATCTCAAAAGCTCTTCCCAGCTGGGAACGTCGTCCGTTGCGGAGGCGCATATCGAACCGCACACACGGGTTCCCCTCGGCCTTTTACGGGCTAAACGCTTGTTCTGAATGCCGATCTTCTCGATCGGGACCGTGACAAAGCCGTGCCGAACGTTTTCCACTTCTTGTCGACGCTTTACGCCGTAAAACGACGGTGTCATTCGTCTTCCGAGAGGCGAACACGACGACGGCGGGGGCATGTCCTGAACGGATTCTGCGCATCGAAGGTGTTTGCGCAGAACACAAATCTAGAACGCAAGACACAGGACGACGAGAAAAACTTAAATGCGCATTTGATCCAATTTTCTTTTTTTCAAATAAAAAAAACCGCACATAATTGAATTCATTTGAATACTATTATTGCGCTCAATATTCGCGTGACAGCGCAAATCACTCGAGTTGACAAATCACGATTATTAATTGCGGCGTGAAGTAATTTCGATATCGTGCGAAAGATCGTAATAACACAGTCATCTCGTTATCGCGTTTTCAACGCGGCAAATGCAAATCGATCACCGCATTCACAGCGCAAATGTCGCAAATATCCGCGTGAAGCGCGTGGGCGATAATGCCACCTATCTCGGGTAGCTGTCGGTTGCGTCAGAAGTAAACGCATATGTAATTTATTAACGTCGGGAAAAGGGGAACGATTCGATTTATTCCGCGGGGAGGCGTTCGCGGAAAACTTATGGCGTTTAGACCGCGCATTGCCCGCGGCGCGTAGTCCAAGGGCTATTAGGACGGGAGAGAACCTCCCGTTACGCGCGACCATCAACTACCGAATGTTTTATCCTGTGAACAATCTATTACTGAAACGATTTGCGGAGGTATATCCAATTTAAATGCAAAACACTCGGCAGCGCAAAATCTTTTTCGCAAATGCAATACAAATTGCATCGAACTGCCTGAATCGTAAGACGGAAAGGTTCACTATTGATAGATGTAAAGTTAAATATGTTCAATATGCAGAAAATAAAAGACAGTGTACACACACTACATAAAATGTGTGCATATTATGTATTTATTTTTTATTGTTTTTTTTTTTTAGTATTCGAGTATATAATTATCCGATTTGAACCGAATCATTTTTATACGAACGTGGAAATTTCAGTTCATCAAGGTTTCAGGAGCAGTCTGAGCTGCACGATTAGAAACATCGGTATGACTCTGAACGCGGTTCAGACCTGAAAATAATCTTCAGGAATTTTTGTAATATACTGCAAAATCAAATATCAGATTGTATTATGTACTCAGCATTCTCTCTCGTTACCCTGAAGATAAATGATGTGTACATTGTTATGGAAAACTAAAAAGTATTAAAGAAGAACATTTTAAAACATTGACGGGACGTATAGAAACGTTTGACGCGAAGTAAACAGAAACACATGCGAAAAGCAAAGAGAATAGTAAGGAGAAGAATGAGAGACGAAGATTGAAGAGACGAGTAGTTCTCGCGCGGTCTGAGAATCGTTATTGTCATTTCGCATTGCATAATAATACGGGGTCTTGATTAATTAACAGTTTTGATAGATTGCCCGAAGTCATGCGGTATGAGAAATAATGAATCCGGCGCGCTAACTAGGAAGATGAAGATGAATTGTTGTAACTAGAAGAAAATAACGATAATGATGATGATAACGATGAAAATGAAAGACGATACGGACACAGCGGACGGGGCGAGGAGAAACAATCGAATATTGTATTCTTACCGGTCTCTACTCTCTGAGAATTAATAATAATCGCGAAATCGATTTAAGCGCGATTCAATCTCTCTCGGCACCGGTAAAACACGTCACTCCCGTCACGTAGCGTTGCGCAACACGAAAACCGCGTCGCAAAAACACATCGATGCAAATTTGTTGGCGAGATAATCAGCTGGTTTTTTTTTTGTTTTAGAGCTCGGTGTTACGACGCACGCGTGATTACAAATTACACGAGCGAGGATTTTCTTGCCACCGCGTTGCTCCTCGACGTATGCCGTTCTCGCACTACGCGGAGGCATAACCCGCGGAGACTTGCCGATCTTTCGCATTATTTACAGACCGCGACATCGCAATCTTATACCTAGCGGACGTAATATCGCTAATTTTAAAACGGGTCAAACGAGTGCGCCGCGCGACGATCCGTGATTAATGACAGTCGTTAAAGCAACGATAACCGCACTTTAACATAAAAGACAATGGAGCCCGCTAACAGTCTCGCACGTTTTCCCTAATGACCGTTGACTGACGGAGTTTCTAAGGTGGCACCTTTGCACGCGGGACAGGGGGCGGTTACGGGCGCGTTGCGAGCTTGTGCCCGAGCGAGCGCGATCCCGGCCGGCAATCTGCCCGTGCACAAATGACACGTTAGATGACGGAGAGAGTTAAAAGCAAGTTCAATTATTTTACCCTCGCGTATCTCCCCACTTCCAAGAATTGCGCTTATATTCGCAAAGATTGCGCTGAAAACAGGTTTCTGTTGTTGAACGTCAATTAAGTGCAAGGAACGAATTTCTCGGCAAGAGATACTTGGATTTAACTGAATAAAATTATTTAATGCGTCATATAAAATATAAGCGCGAGCAATTGACTTTTATACTGCCGCATTCGCCCGCGATACGCGGCAAAAAAGAGGAACCGCCGCCCTTCTTTCGTGCCTCCATGTAATTAGGTGGCCGTTTAGAAGAAGGCGATCGCCGTAGAAAACGCGGGTGCTCCGAGCGTTAATGGGAACCGTCCTGGTCTATTATTACGCGTAATACGGACGTGTAATACCGGCCGGTATATACCTCGCGCATTTGTACATACATGTGTGTGCACTTAAAACAGACGGTTCCGCGGCGGACGGATCGCGGATCTGCGGACGAGAATGGACAAGCTATTGCCGCTGACATCAACAACATCCTCGCGACGAGACGGACACCATCTCATTGGCGCTGCAAAACCTATTTGAAATTGCACGTCAGAGGAACTACCAATTTACGTCATTAAGCCATTGCCTGTCACACTGGTGACGAGCAGATCTAGCTATATATACGCTCTAAAATAATAAAAATAAAAACTAAAAATTGTGCAATTTGTTAAATTAATAAAATACTTGGAAACAACACAACCAATCGTGTCTGAATATCTCTTAGTCTTTTTATACTTATTGTTAGTTTGTAAATATATTATATTTAATTTTAAATTTGGAGTCAAATATCATTTTGAATTAGAGATAATCTTTTGACACACATTTCTATAAGATTCTTCTCTTATAGAAATGTACAACACATACTTACACGCATTTGACAAAATATGGAAATATCTTAACAGATCGTCTATTGCTTGAAAAAACGAAAACAAAAACAAGCGGAAATGAGGAATCCGAGCCGTCAATCCCATGATTCTAAGAAGCGTAATATCGTTACCGTCGGCGTAACCATTCGTAGATAGATAGATCCTCCACCGCGACAGGAGCGAAAATGTCTGCGGAAACCGGCATCACGTAATTGGCTAAGGGTTTCATTAGAAACTATTAGCTATCGCTTTGACAGAGCGAAGAAACGGAATTATTGCAGAAAAGAAGATATACAAATAAGTCCTGCGTGTCACAGCAGGCGTTGTGAACGATGGCGGGGATGATTGTTAGATTCAACTATCAAGGTCGCAATTTTCTAGTACCGTTAAGGCGCCGTAAATTAATTATCCACGCGCATTTGCACCGAGCGAGGGTGATTACAGTTATCAGTTTTGTGGTTGCAACATCATAGGTGCCGCAACACAATCTAATGTCTTCTAGAGATAATCAAGACAGACCGATCTTACATGCGTTTTGTTGACACTGCTATGATTTTATATTATTGCGACAATTTTTTTATATTAATAATATAAAAAATGTGTTCTTAATCATACGCAAAACCAAAGCAGCGTTAGAGACGAGAAATGACGAATGTGGCAGTAAATAAAGAATATAGGTAGCAGAATCTGCAATGAATCTGACATAATAATGAATCTTAAAAATACTTTTGGTTTAAATCACGAGTTAAAATCGACTGAACTAAATAAGCTTTGCCAACTCCGGAAGGCCCGTAAATATAATTTTTTTTTCTTTCTCAATAAATGGTGTGTGAGAAAGAAACTTTGCATGTCGGTATAATGATGACTGAATTGATAGTTTTTATGTTGATAAAAAATTTATCTTATTTACAAATAATCACTTTATATTGTACAACTACGCGCTGATTGCGCAATTGAGGAAATACTTCGCAGTCATTTTGCAGACACACACGCTATTGCACGTGGAGAGGCAATTACTTTTACGCACCATTTACTGTAAGTTAAAAATTTGATGAACAACGCGCGCTTTTCAATCATCGCGTAGCCGGCTTGTAGATTGCTTATCGGCTCTAACAACATGCTTCTGTGCCTCAATCCAATAGATCGGAGAGATCATAGATCATAGACAATTCATCTATCGAGGTGTACGTCACGAGCGGAAGAAGCCGGCCATTAGCTCGTATTGTGGGAATACGTGAGTATAATCTAATAAAAACATGGGTTGTATGATATACAAAGGACAATATACAAAGGAAATAAAATGTTGTTTTGCGACCGGAAAAGCGTTTTTTTGTCGTCTAGAGTTTATCTCGCAGTGTAATATCGCGTAAAATAATCACGAAAATTTCCGTTTCATCGAAAATTTCGTTACATCAAAAACTCCGAGTCCGGATAATTATATTCCATTTAATTTTTAGCCGGAAAATTGTTTATACAAGAAAATTGTTTTAACTTTGCTGGAATACACTTTGCAAGTAGAAACAAAAAGAAGATCGATATATCGATATATCGATATGCGATATATATCTATATGCGATATATATCGATATGCGATATATATCGATATGCGATATATATATCGATATGAGATATTATGATGTTTGCATAGACACACATCTTATTTCTACTCAAAACGCTACTTATATAAAAACCTATGTGAAACTGTTCTTTCATAGATTCAGCTTCTGAAATACTCGATAATGTAAAATGACCTTGCTTTCCGTGAAAAGTCGAAAATTCATATGCAAATGTTTTCAAAATGAAAAATATTTTAGTGGCAGTTCTCTTCTGTCTTAAACGTAATGCGCCCGAGGCTTTGGGAAAAAACGGGTTCGCATTATCTATCCGCGCATTCACGCGCGCCTTTATTTCCAGAGACGTAAGCTCGTGATGCGCAAAATTACGACCACAAACGGCAAGTGGCACGGTGAGGATATTAACGTCACAACACATGACATCAATCATTATTTTATTCTTTCACTTAACAAGAAATAAATAACGAATTATTAAATTCTTTAGCTTTGTCAATAAATACGAATTATTAACAATAAATTACAATAATACAGCTTGCTCATTCATTCACAGTAATATGGTTTCAACTGATTAACTCTAAACTTGGCAACGTAATATTACTTTTTATTCAGATATCCTCAATACTTAAAAAATACTTAAAGAATATAAACTATACTTAAAGAATATAAAAAATACTTAAAGAATATAAACTATATATTTCAAATAATAATAAGATTTTTTAATTTTTACAATCAAAATAGCATATAAAAAAGATTCAAGTTATCAATCTTTCTTGTCTTCGTTTTCTATAGAGGAATATATTTTCGTGCGACGCATACGTTCAATTACGCGGCGTCGGTTGCGCGCACGCAACTGCCTCTGTGCATGGCGCATTATCCGCTGCTTACGGATGGCTGATGGTCGGCTGATAAATTTACGGCCCCGCTCCCGGTATGCTTGGAACGAGCGCAAGACGAGAGCGGCCCATGTATTTACGGGTGCAAATGCTTTTTATTATCCGAGCATGCGGTAGGTCACTTCCTCTCGTTCACGTGCCTCGTGATTTCTCTAGGAGGACGAGGCCATATCCTCTCGCCCGGCGAACAATTACGCGATTAGCGGCTTAGCGCTTTTTATTTTGAGATAACGTGATATTTTAATGTCGTAATGCTAGGCTGTCGCGAAAGATTTGTTGATTTTTCTAACATGATCCTCTCTCGAACTTTTTATTGAGGACGCGAAGGACATTTCAAATCTACAAAAATCTGCAAAAGCTCGACTTTTCAATAAATGCGTAGAAAATATTGATATTATTTTAGATACTTTTTCATTGAATTTTTTACAATTTACAAATTAGAATATTTCAATAATCTCTTTTTCAAGCGCTAAATTCTTTTAAATCACAAAAACACATTCTTCGAATTTTCTAGAACTCAAGTGCCATGTTTGGTCTTACTATAATTCAAAATTTAATTTATAAGCAAAACGATTTTAACAAGCCAATAGCTACGATCAAGATGCGCGCCGAGATAAATATTTACAACCACTGGCGTTTAATAGGAAGCGGCTCGACGAACGATCGCATCAACGGACTTGATAACAACACCCGATAAGCCGATAATTCAAAACGATACGCACGAGCTTTCCGCGAAATCGATCAGCATCGTATTGTTCCAGTGTTAAGCGATAATTGATGCGTTACAATAAATTATAATGGTCTCGGTCGGCTTGTCAGTAATGATAAATAAATTACGTTAGCCGCGATATTTACGAGCGCGCACGGACCTCAGGTGGTACATATCCTTCCTCTTCTCGCATATATAAAATACCGTATCGTGATAGCGTATCGGCCGATAATTCAAGCCGGCCGGATCTCGTGACCCGGAACGACGCGTTTAACGCACGTCAGAATTTTTTCGCCGCTTATCGGTCGCGCGCGTGCTCGTGGCGAACGCATCCCCGCTGGTGTGTGCGCGCACAGCTCTTGCGGAAACTCGAGAGCCGTCGGATGCGCTTCGCTGCGCAGCCGACCGCCGCGCGTGCATTAAGCG
The DNA here is from genome assembly GCA_014839585.1 of Pseudomyrmex concolor. NCBI lineage: Eukaryota > Metazoa > Arthropoda > Insecta > Hymenoptera > Formicidae > Pseudomyrmex > Pseudomyrmex concolor. Next base: position 40,552 of record QVOB01020948.1, on the reverse strand, counting down.
CCGAGCAATAAAGTATCCTTAATACGCCCGTCGACCGAATACATTATCGCCTTAACGATTCGGAATGCGGACTGCCAGCGGTAATCGGACGCAGGCTCGCGGCACGAAAATCTAGCGTCAGGCGCCGCGAGGCATACAAGAGATTCACTTTGTATAACAATTTACCTCAACTGAGAAACTAAAATTTCTTTCGAGAATAATCTATATCTTAAAATATTTTTTCTTTTGCTTTCTTTCTATATAAGTATTTCAATAATAAGCGAATCGCCTAAATGTGTACCTATTTATTTGATTTTAATTACATATAATGAATTGAAAAATTCTTTAGATATGTTTTAATGACGTCTTAAATATATTACATTAACATTCTTCTTATAAGATATCACGAGAAAAAAAGAAAAAAAGAAAAAAGAGAAGGGGATGTTATTTTTTGTTTTTTTAGGAAGATGCATCCAGCAGGTCGAAGATCGATGGTTCCTCGGTCGGGTACCACTTGACCTCCATTACCCTCTCATTCGTTCTCTCGTAGTTCTCTCTGGATTTTGGTCTCTTAATTTTTCCGCCGGGCATTGAAATCTCCGTCGAATATGTTCTCAAGGGATTGTGTCATCTGCAACACACAAATATGTACATATATTTCACGTGAAAGATACACACATTATTATTTAAAAAATATCTATTAAATGTTTCAATTATATTTAAGTTGTATGTTTTTATTACAATTTGTGAATAAAAACAATTGTTTATTTTGTGCACAGTTTAAACTTCAATTATTTAACAAGTATGTATTTTTTAAATTTAAATAAGAAAGAAGTTCTCATTATCGAACTTCATCGCAATTCTGTGACAAATCCGTTTATTAATACATACATGCGAAATCGGCGTAAATCGAGAAATTATTTCCATCTTTAGTTGCATTATCGTCTATATATATGAAAATGGTATAAATTCTGTCGCAGATAGATCTTCGATCTATTGTTTTACCCATTACTTTTTGTTTCTGTCTCGCTTTCACGATTTTTTTCGTCTTATCCACCCGCACTCGAGTTTCTCCGCTCTGTTTTTCTTAATTTTTCTTTTTAATTTGTTTTTTCTGTCTCAAACGAAACTCTACCGATAGAAACAAACCGCCGGAAGAGCGCCAGACAGAGAAGGACGTATATTTATTCCCAGAAGTGTACCTAGGGTACACAGATATCTCGTCTCGCGAGGGCGGTTACGCAAGGATAATAATTATCGTCCCGGCGTACCTGGAGAGTCGTGAGCGGCGGCGATCAAACGAGTCTGCCGAACAAGTCGCCGCCGCGAGAACGGTGGAGGAACGAGAAACGGGCCCTCGGGGGCCTGGAGAGAGAGGAATCGGAGACTCGCCGCCAGCACCTGCCAAGCCAGAGCCCTCGCGGGCACCGAGGTCGCGACACGCGAATCCATCGAAGCGCGCGAGTCGATTCCTTCGCAATCTGTCTCTGATCTTGAATTGAAACTAGTAGAACTCAAATCTATTTCTATTTTGCCACGCATCGCGATAAACACACGTGTTTGTATATCGAGTATTATTTAAGTAGTTAAAAAGTATAGTGTGTTATTATAGTTTATTAGAATTATATAAAGAATATTTTTTCAACTTGAAGATTTATGCGCATAATAAAGAAATAAAACACATTATTCCTCTCATGTATTAAATCTTGATCTTTCAGCGACTTTCAGTTACACGTGTAACGGAAAAAAAACACGTGCTCAGCATCACACACGAAGAGATTCGACAGACGAATGGCATACGTCATGCAGGCACAAAAACACAATGACACAACTTGCACTACCAATTCGTTGTCGGTTACGACAGCGAAACTTGCGAGATGCAACAAACAGTACCGCCGTGTGTCAGAGTATTTCGGCTTTTAATTCTCGCCGTCCAACTTGCTCGATCGGGAGGGAGCTTGACCCACTTCTTCATCGTGTTACCGCACGGCACGCGTTGTCGCATTACCAGGATGTCGATTGATCAGCTCGCGGAACACACCTGTGGCTTTGCACATGAAAATATTTTATTGTAAAATCACTCGCGTCTTTCTTACGCTTCAAACTTTTATTGATAACATACGCTTCTTTAATATCGAACCTCTTTAAATCACTCACGCATATAATATTAATAAATATATATTTTTTAAGTAGATAAACTTTTAAAATAAAGCGTTTTAAAAGATAGAGAAAAGCTAAAGCATCTTAGTTGAATTTTCGAATCAAATTCAATTCTAAATTTCTATGTGTATTAATTTACATCTAGCGTTTGCCTCTTGAGATTTGCTTTGATTAGTTTGATACTAAAAAATAAATTCAACGATTTAAATAATCTTTAAATAAGAAAATCTTAATGTTGCTAGATCATTTATTTATTTATTTATTTTATTTATTTATCCTTTACTGTGTTTGATTATAAATACACATACGTGTTTGATAAATACACATATGTGTTTGATTATAAATACACATATGTATTATATAAAATTGATGCTTACAGTTGATCTTATCGATACGTTAATTCAGGCATGCAGATAAGTGCCATATTTATCTTTCTATTGAGTCTTACACAGTCTTTGCATACCAGTTTTGCAAATGCGACTTCAAGGTGTGGACACGATCCGATCTACATGAGAATATCGTGAGAGCCTCATAACGAGAGACCATGTAACGCCCACGCGATTGCTCTGCTATCTTCTACGTTCAAGTCAAGTACGATCGTCGATCCTCACTTTTCTGTTCAACAGAGATGACGAAGAAGACAACCTCTTGTGCATAATTGGAGAGGAAGATCTATTTTAATGAACGCGTCCTTTGCTGAATTAATATCGCAGTTTATCAAACGCGGAATGAAACTGTGAGCGGAACGCGTAACAACACGCACTTCGGATTGCACATGCGACTTTCAGCGTATTGTGTGAAATCGCACTATTATTAAAATATTCGACTGAAACAAAATCTCTTTTTTTTTGTATCTTCTCAAACACATCACTTTTGAAGCTAAACTTATTTTGCTGAAAAAACTCTTTATATAATATAACGTCTCTACTTTTTTCAAATCTTACGTACTTAGATGTTCCGCACTTAATTGCCTGAGTAAATTACGAACGAAAGCTCGAGCGACAATAATCGATAGAGCTCAATCGACTCGCTTATTATCTCTTTTAGCGGCGCAGTCGATGAAGTTGGTAAGATTTATGCCATCGCTTATAATCCGCGGCTTGATAACGCCAGCAATGCATCTTTATTAGTCTGCTATCTACAAACTGTCTTCGTGATCAAGTGTTAGTAGTTGATTATAAGCGTGATCTGAAGCTGGTGCGCGAATAAGATCCAATCTGCAAAGAAAACTCGTTCCCCCGGTGCTCTCCACTTTCGATTATGATTGAACATCCGCCGGTATTCACCTACTTATCATACTCGCGTCCTTTATCACGCCGTGGCAGTTAGCTAGGAAGCGGTGGTCAACGAAAATTTATGCCGTTCAGGTTTGTTCGCGAACAGTCCGGATTGCCATTAAGCGGATGGATCATTGCGATTATCGAGCCAGGGCGGAGTACGCGAACCGTGCGACATCGACGTGCCAAATCTATAACAGTAATATCAGATCGTGTATCTCGGTGGTGATGTCTTCCTTCTGCCAGCGCGAGAAGGAAGAAACGGCGCGACGAAGGGACATCCCGCGGCCAGGTAGAAACATCCGTTACGGAGAACGGCTTGTCTCTTCCCGGAGCGATTCCCGTCGTTTATCAGACGCAGGAAGGAAGCGATGAGGATAGATTGTTTCTTTTTCGCTCGCGGTGATACATCGATACTCCTAGAAAAACGGGAGAAAAGCGTGCGCGTGTTTTCATGAAGATCACGTAAACCGCCGATAAAATAAATGTCCGTCTCCGTGTCCGCCGGATCTGTGCCGCTCGTTTTGCGCCGCTTTAATTGACACTAGATAGTATAGATTATAGTAAACAGAAGTGACTGATGCAAGAAAAACATTGCAAAAATATTATATTTACTATGTCGTAGAGAAATATATTACATTATTGACACTGATGAGTGATCGAGCATGAAACAGCTTCCCATGTGTGTGATTCAACGTTTCAAAGAGTACATTTAATTATATGTATTACGAGAATTGCCTATATAACGTCTACCTATTTACATAGAATCATTATCGCGCTCCACTTCGCTTTCGATGTTATCATTTTGTCGGGCAGAAATATAGTTTTTCGAGCAGCGCCCGCAGCACCGACTCTTCTTTCTTGGATATCAGTTGTCAATTTCCGAATTACGTGTTCAATCACGAAGATAAGCGCGAAGCAGTGAGTGTATCGCACATCAAACTCAGCTTGGCGCAATCGTTCGGATACTATCGCGCTAATGAGATCGATTATGACTTACGTAAGTTAAAGATACAAAATGTACGCAACTCGCGCAGCATCGAGACATTAAACGCGTATCGGTGATATAAGATCGCATTAGACGTATCTTCCTTCTTCGTATACCGGGACGGGTGATGAAGAGGACAATCACCGGAGAATCGACGGATCCTTTCTCCAGGGCTTCCTGGTATTATGCTCCTGTTTATCAGCGACGAAGCTGCAGGAGCAAAAACCTCGCGTGTCGTGTAATAGTCGAGAATTCGTGTAGCAATCAGAAGTAATTTCTAAGCAATAAGAACGTGCACAACTTCTGCACCTCTCCTGAAGGTAGGACAAAAACGATTATCATGAGCAAACTGATTATTTTCATATTTCCAGAAGTTCGCTCTTCGAGTCATTAGAAAAAGATCACAACTGAAAATCTCTTGTCATAATTATTAAAATCTACAATAATATTTTGTTCTATAAACTCAACAATTTTTTTGATAGAGAAATCAAAATAAGAGGATTCACGCGTAAATGAAATGAATGAAGAAATGGCACTTTTTTAATCACGCTAAGAAATTACTCTGCGCTAAAGTTGCAGATCTTTCAAAGTCTTGAGAGAGAAGTTAAGTTCTTTCGCTCATGTCTTTCAGAATTCAGAGCTCGACGTAATAGTCGAGTCTTAATTCTGGCTCTGATTCCACGCGCGTCTTCCAGCAGCTGGAAAGGATTAGCGCGGTAGCTAAGTACTAACCGCACGAATAGACGTGCATTGCTTGCTTCTTGCAAAGTTACCTGCTCGTCAAGCGGACGCAGCGGAAGCCGCCTCGCAGGTTTACATCGATTCACTCCGCCGCGGTGATCATATACCACCATCATGCTGATGTTGCGTAATTGCGGCTTACGATCGACTAAGCAAACTGATGAGCAATAAAATGATACCCGAGAGTTGCTTGCAAGCGCGGACAAATGCACAAAACTGTTATCGAAAATCGGTGCATTGTATTTTTTGCATTGCGACGAAATATCATTAGATTTAAATAAAATAGAAAAATTGTAATTTAAAAAACCAGTTTTAATTGTTGCAAATGATAAAAGATTTTTTTTCTAAGTAATATATCGTAATAATAATATATCTCGGAGATAGATTACGCAGAAAATATACAACTTCAACGATCGTGTAAGAAGTGACCTTTCCTACCGGGAATCGATCTGCAGGTTTACGGAGAGAGTTCAAGACGACCGGTACTAATCGAGACAAATGGTCGTCGCGCGAAGACGGGAGAGAAATCTCCCGTTGAAAGTCGAAACAATGAAGGGAATGCGATTTGCTTCCTTTGGCATCTCGTTTACATCGAAAGATTTAAAAAAATAACACAGAAAGAGAATATCCCGTATACTCTGTCCCGCTTTTATATACGATTAGGAGTAATTAATCGAAAGTAAGATATGAAAGTACGATCGCGCGCACAAAAATATAATGAATGTAACATTTAATCCTAAATGACAATTTGAGAAGATATTGTATACATATATACATATATTTATCCTCGACTAATTAAAACTTTTTTCCTTCGCTCAATTAAATTGTCAAACTTAAAAAATAAACATTTTCGCGAAGTATTACTGTAAGGAAAAAATCTCCTATATCGCCACTGATACGCAGAGATTTCGTGAAGCAGAATCAATTAGCCGTTAAATTTAATTTGACGTAACCGCAATGTGTCGCAAGAAACACGTTGCGTTCCGCGCAAATTTCGCTCGCGGCCATTAACAGCTCCGCTCGTCCGTTCCGCTCCGACCGTAATTAATTAAGCTGAGCTTACTGCCTGTTCACTTACCCATCGGCGTCAACTGATCCCCGTACCACCGTACGCGAATATCAGCAGGAAGTGTCCGCGAGACATCTCGCTGACGAAAATATCGTTATAAGTTGCCCTCAGGCCAGGTGCTCGAAGCGTCACGACGAGGCCGCAAACAAATAAATATGACGAAGATGATGCGAGGCCTGACTCGTAAATCAGCTGGGCTCCGCTGTGGATTCTGTGCGTTCAGCAAAAGCTCAGATTCTCATGCATGAGAATATTTTTCTCACGTGACGTGCGTGTGTGCAATGTTGTGTATCGTAGTTATTTCTCACAAATACATAACAAACTGTTGCAAGCGTCTCTCTTAATTTGTAAATTGATATTTTTATAATTTAATAAATTTTTTTTTATAATTTAATAACAAATTTTTTAATAACTAGGTATTTAGCCGCATGACAATCATTTATGCGTGTTTTAATACTTATAATTTAATACACGACGTAGCTCAAATCATAAATAACATTTAATCATAAGATCACAGACTGTTCCGCAACGATCAATCAAGACCTCGATATTTAATATTTATTTAAGTATCTTGAAAACGTCTAATCTGTCTTCTATCGATCAATTTCTCTTCAAAAATTCCTCTCGTTTTAATAAGTCTCATATGTGTGGAATTTAGCTAGCGGCCCTTACAAACGATCGAAACAAGAATCATTAATAGTCCGCATAGGCTTAATTACTGCTTTCGGTAATTACGTTTTTTTTAGCTCTCTCACGACTGGAAAGCAACATTTCATTAGTGCCTTATATAATTTCTGACACGATGTGGTTAACCATGAGAAATTTAATATTTCCAGGCGAGTCTATTATATCTAATTATATAAAAACTAATGTGTGTATGCAACACCACTTTTCAAATATTACTTTAGAATATTTCAAATATTGTCGAACACGCTAATTTTACGCTAGATATCAAGATGAGAACAAAAAATATTCCGATAAGAGGGAAATGAAAGAATCAAAACTAGCTTGTCCAAGTCTCGGAAGATGTATGGATCGTAAGTCAAGGATGCCTCGTGGCTGATTTGCGCGATGTTGACGTCGCGCAAATTGCGATCCGGTAACGCACAATGAGGGCGTTTCGCGATGGATCCATTGTGAGTTAGGCAGGAAATAATATGCAAACGTGATGAGACGCGATGACATCAAAAGGTACGCCAGTTAAGGCTTTCTTCTCACGACGAGGTCGCGCGAGTCGCCGGCACTTGTTCGTCGATCTCTGTACTCTCGTGAACAATTATCTTAATAGCGCGAGTGGCTCTAACGAATAGCGAAGTTTTTGCTCGTAGTGAATGAGAAGAGGGAAAAGGCGGGACGCGCCTGTGCTTCACCATCGTCTTTCTGCGGTGTATCGTGCGCTTGGCTTGCGGGCCTGATGAACCGCGAGGCTACGTGAGGCTCGTTACCTCAACAGTGTACGAAAGAGCGTGCGGGAACAATCGAGAGAGGTGGAAAAGCTCATTAAAGAGGAGTGGCGAGAGTGTCTGTAGAATTGCATCAAAATGGAAATTTCGCTTTTTGAGTCCCACTTAATATCGCGCTTCGTTCGACAATATAAAAATTATTAATAAATTTCATAGAATTATATATAAAGTAATAAGTAAAAATATTATTATATTTTTTTAAATAGAAGATTATTTTATTTTAATAGAAAATCACTTTTTATTTTAATAGATTTTAATATTAATTTTATTTTATAGAATTAGATCTGTGTTACACAATAGTCTGCTTGTGTAACCTTCCAAGGTTTATATCTTGTTCTATAAGATCCATAGAAACTGAATAACAATAACATGCAGAAGTGAAAGAAGAGAGAGAAATGGAAAGAATGCACCAAGGAATCCTTGAGACAACCGATTATTAAGTCCTAGCAAAAAAAGCACCGGCGAGATTCGCAGTGATGGAGAAACAGCGTATAGACACTTTATCGGAGGCTACCGACGGCTCGATTGGATTATCGAGAATCGATCACCGGGACTGCTGAACGTCGATCAGTTGCGTTCGAAGTTGTAGAAATCTCCTCTTGCCTTCTTGCGGCTCGTATCCGCTGAAAAGCTATGACGTTGATTGCTCGTTCGTGGAGGACCTGGTGATGCACCACGCGAGTCGACGACCTCCGCGAAGAGTGAAGAGAAAATAGCAAAGAGAAAGAAAGAGATAGAAGAGAGGTTTGCGGCAAGAGGAACTTTGACTCTCTGAAACGTCACTTTCCTCGCCGTCATCTTCGATGCTCGAAGCATCGCAAACGTGCGTAGCGGGCGGCTCAAGTTCTTCGACAATTTCTGCAAGTTTTTCGCACCTTGAGATTGCTGATGATATTATTCCGTTAGCAAGTCGAAGGTTAAACGACAATAATGCCAATCGAACAATGATGTTCAAATCGGCCATAAATCCCTAATGATTGCAATCAGCGATTATTTTCGATCAGCCGCTCGAATTTTTAATCCATTTAATGAATTAAATTGATTAAATTGATTTTGAATTATCAAACAACCGAATTGTCTTCGCGGATGTTATTTGTTTACCGATTCAAAGACCCGCATGAAATGAATAAAAAAGTCAATGCTGAACGAATGCTGAACGATGCGGACAGGATAGTCGTTTTATCTTAAAAAGAAGAGACTGCTGCAAGTGGAAGTAGAGTGGCAACGTGCGTTTCTCTTTCAATGCCTTCGTTCACCGTGAATTCGTCGATAACGTCCCACGCCTATCCACCCGAGTAATTAATTATCTCCTTCCGATCAATTGATGTACCGTTAGAATAAGTCGCTTTCAGGGCCGTTGATCTTGCGTCAAGCAAAAACAATTTCAAAAAAGCAGCTATATAATTGTTATAATTTGTTACAGTTATTTTACAATTAAATTATTTTAATTTGATAGAGTTAATAAAATAATAAAGAGTGACTTTCAGTTTCTTCCTATCGGTTAATTAAATGTGAAATTCGGCAAGAGCAAATCAATAGCAGGATGTTACGCAATACTTACTGGACTTCAGTTAACCAAAAGTCAAATATAGTCAAATCGAGAAAAATCTGTAGCTCAGTTAGTTTGTGCGCAATCAAATAAAAATTAATTCAGACTGTTCAGTTTTTTCCTCGTTTTCTTTTATACAAAATATTCTGCAAAATATCACACTTGTAATTAGTGCGATTGAGATTTCGAAGAATCTATTCATTGTCTGTAAACTCTTGCCTACGGATTGCAGCGCGTATGAAGTAGAAGAGAAGAGAAGAAAGAAAAGAGGTGTCTCTCTCGGTAACAAAATCTCGTCTAATTTTACCGAGAATTTTTATGGGGTTGCTTAATGGCGTTTTAATTGCGCGGTCTCGCCGCCTCGGCTGATTAAGCAGTAAATTCGCGTATTCATAAAACACCATGGTTTACGAATGCGCGACATGCGCAAACGTGTGTTACGTGCGCGCGATTTTCATTCGGCCGCGTCGCGTTCCTCCGGTGAGCATCATCCTTTTATTATTCGCGCTCTGTCCTTCTTCTTTGCACAACTCGCGGACCTCACGTCGCGAATTATACACACCGGCGCGGTGTCATTTTCGATCTCCACCGTGTCGCGTTCAATTCCGGGAAATCACTTCCATGTGTTTTTACGACCCGCGCGTTAGTCAAGTTTCATTTCATGCGGCGCGCTTAAAAAGTGATATAGAGCGGCAATTAATTGAAGATGCGCTTTCATCGAAAACGGTGACAGTGTAACGTCCGACGAGATCGCGACCTCTCCGAAAATTCTTTACGCCAAGTCGACGATGACTAATGAAGAGGGAGCAGCGATGGAATTTAATCTTAATTTAACGGTCGTTAAAGAAATGACAGCGCGGAACTTCCTTATCCTCGCGAGATGGAGGTATAAAAATAAAGAGATAGAGTCCGAAGCGGGCTTAAAATTTATCGTTCGTGTTCGGGAATTTGTTGTGGCAAACAGTGTAGCAGAGCCTCGATTGGTTAGATTTGTCTCTTTCTATGGCATTCGGTCTGTATTCGCGAAGCATAGATAGAGATGAAAAATATAGCCGACCACGGTAGCGCTAAACCGTCATCGATGCAACCGGCTCTCCGAGATTGCTAGCTACCTTTAATGAGATGGATGCGATTGCAGATACGCGATATCTGCGCGATAAATCACTAGTGATTCTATCTCGGCGGGGCATCAATACTACTGCTCTCGCGATGTCGCCCGTCCGTCATTAACTCGATCGCGAAGCGCGCCGAGCCGAGCCGCGTGGATTTGAACAAGAGTAAAGGAAGAAGAAATAAAGAGAGAGAGAGAGAGAGAGAGAGAGAGAGAGTCTTCTTTTAGAAGCCCGGCACGGTACTCGAAAATGAAGGAGGCGTGTGAACGAGAGAACCAGCTTCGTAAAGCAGAAGAAGAAGAACACGACGAAGAAGAAGAAGATGAAGAGCGAAACGGGGATGAGGGAGGTGTGTCCGTGCGCAACGGCTACCTGCAAAACCACTCTCGGACAAGCTATATATCGCGGTCCCTCCCCCGCGCGGTACATATCGCTTTAATTTTAAATTAAAATTCATGAACGGGTTATTACCTTTTTGTCGGATCGGGTTACGCACTTTTTCGGGACCAGGCGATTCTCCCCGCGCGGCAGTTATCCTCGCTTGGCGCGTCCCTCCGGATAGGCTTCAAGGACGTTTATTTAATAAAACGTCATCGGCGCAACTAGGATACTCGTCGTCGGCAATTATAAATCCTCGTTACGCGGCGAAAAGTATATTGAGCACCCCATAGATTATACAGCACGCTTTTACCTTCACTAACTTGAACGTTGTTATCGCGAAATGGGTACTTTGTGCTACCTTCTTTTTAGCTTCAAATGCTGATGACTGATTGGCGTGATTATGAATGAGCTGTCGAGTAGAATGTTGGTATAATACATACGTGTCTTTTTATGTGAAAAAGAAAGAGGCACTTGTGTATTTAACATAAAGTTCGTTACAATCTTTGTATCCCAGTTTCGTAATTTAATTAAATTCTGCATAGACAAACATTTTTCATTTCATTATTTATTTTTATCGATGCATGATTATTATTGTATCTAATGTTTTTTTCTCACAAATTATTGTGGCAACGGGAAAAAAAATTCGACCGACTTCGAAGTTATACTTACAGAGTCCTAAGAGATAAACGGGTCGGCATGTGCTCTAATAAAGCTAGGAAGAAATTGCCCTTTTTCGCATAAAAACCACCTTTGAGACGATCGAAGGACGACACTTCGAGGTGGCCTTGGTCTTCTGGACCAACCCGAAATTATTGTTCTCTCCGTGCCAACGATGATTCTTCGAATGCCAAGGACGATTTTTGACGCGCGATCCTCTTACCCGACAGTTACCGAACCTGATATTATTGCAAAGTTTATTGGAGCGATCTTTCGAATAGCTGCAATTTATGGCGCAATGTCTACGAGTCAAATACGCCTATAATTGATAATGAGTGGTCCAATTAACGTCACTTCCGTTTATACACGAAACTGTAGACAGTGTCTGTAATAACATAACGAGAACTAGAAAAGAGTCAAGTCGAACGTTGCTATAATCAAATATATAGAAATAGTGTGCAATATGATCAAATAGACAGAGTTTTTACATAAAGTAGAAAAAAAGATATGCGTCGATTATATTTTTACATTTTATTCTCATTCGAATACAGGCGAAAAGCGATAAACTCGCGAAATTGAAATTTGATCCAATAAAAGTATCGCGCGCTCTCAAGATTTGTAACTTAATTATTGCAGCGCAGCTTTATTCCCTTGGTTCTTCAATTTCTTAAGATTAGATCGCACTTTGTTTTTACGCGCGATAAACATTAATGCCTCGCCCTTCGTATTAAATAGCGCGTCGTAAACCGCGCTTCACCCCGGTGGTTATTAATTTTTTAACCCCGGCGAAATAATCTCCCCGCACAAATCTCGTAGTCGACGAGTTACGAACAAGATCGTTGCCTCTCGCGAGGATACCTGCGGTCTGCGCGCGTTCAGCAGGACGTAGCGTACCACGTCATTAATTAGGAGAGCGCGCTCAGCTCCCTGCGTCTCGGGGATTCATTTGGGCCCAGTAATGGAACTCGAGCAACACGCAACCGAGGCAGTACCAGAGGCAGCGAGCTCCGTTTGTGTGCTCGTATATAAATAAAGCGCATAAAATATCTCGCGAGGTCAAAAAGATACGTGAATCTTTCGAAAACTCTAGCACACTTAACATTATTCAGAAAGCAAGTAGATATTTTGACATTTCTTGTTGCGAAAAGAATTTTATCGTTTAATAGATTACGTACAAAAATGCATGTTTACGTCATTTTTATATACAGATTCATTTATTTACAGTTTTTTGGTAAATAACAATGAATCTCTTACAATGTTCAAGTTTTAGAGATTCAAGTTTTAGAGATTTATGTTCAAGTTTTAGAGATTCAAATTATTCTTATTAAATATATATGTACAAACTTAAAATATATATACATAAATAACATCTATTGTCTACAAGAGAGAATTATAAAATAAAATACGAGTTGTAAATTTGCATATCACAATTGATACTTTTTAACGCGATCACGTACGAATTCCCACGCGTGCGCACGCGCTTATCTTATTATTATTAAAAATTCAACTTCTATCGTCGTCATAAACTTACATTCAACGACAATGTATTGCTGCGTTGCGAAACGCAGCAAGGACGTTTAGCAAGGACTGCGCCCTAAGCTGTGGCGCGTTCTCGGACGCCATCCGTCCCGCTGAAAAACGTTTATTTGCATACCTATCGATTACGGTGCAATTTGAGAGAATATATGGCGGACACGTCCGAGGTGTCCGCATAATACAGATGCCACAAAGTGAAACCCATGGAACGCCAAACAGGATAGGCTGTGTATGCAGGGACGGCTTCAACTAAATCTATGCCCTGAACTCATTATTTCCGCTATTGTTTCTTGTAGATCCACGATTATAAAGTGAACACGCTTATTACGATGTAGAACACCATTGTGTGCATGTTTCTCGCTTGTACTGTCTTTTTTTTCACAGTAAAACGTTTTTCTTTTCAAAACATTACATTTTAATACTGTCTTCTTTCACGAAATAAACATTATGACATTAAGGTAGAAAACGCAGGTGTAAAAAAGTTTGATACACAACTGAATATTATAATTAATTTTTTTATTTAAACATATTAAATATCATTATCTCGAATCAATAATCAAATTTATTGTATTTTAATCATAAATAATATTTAATACATGTAATATTTATTTATTCACTTATTAAAATTTCACATATTAAAATCTGAAGTCAAGATAGAGGATTATTGATACAAAATTGTATCTTGGAATAAATAAAATGACGAAAAAAAATCTTTTCCGATAGAACGACGTCGCTTTGTTTGATCTTTGAAACATTGAAGAGCTCAGGAATTTGTTCTTTAAGATATGTTGATCCTTCCTCGAAACGGCGCCCTTTGGTCCGTGCCTCCACACGTAAATCCAGCGCTGAGCGGTGTGGAAACTCGTTTCCACATAGCACCAGCGCTCGGCTAGACGTGCGTGGGCGTGCGTAACGTAGCGTAACGCAGGCCGCGTCGAGCGCGCGCGCGCGTACAAGAGGGAGGCGGAATGGCAGCCAGGCATTTCTAGATAATGAGCGGCACTTAGGCCCGCGTGGGTGGCTGAAAATAGCCCCGCACGGACCATCGTGTGGCCTGTAATTCGAGCCTCGGTCAGGTGCGTCGGGTCGATTACCTTAATTCTCGAAACTCGTTCCCATCTCGATTTACAAGCGCTCCCAGAGAAGGAAGCCGCTGTATCCCCTCCAAACCGCGGCGGGACTTCGGTAATACCACCTTTGTCAGGCACTAGCGCGGAATTGCTCACTTAACTTTCAGTTTAAGAAGTTATAAAGAATATTGTATATTATTTTTTAAGTATCGCGTTCGCGCAATATCGTACTCACCGTTTCGTTCAAGTTCGCTCAAACTATCAAAGAACTTATTATAAACCCGCAGAAACAGAATAATAAAATATTCCATTGACGGAACGCGCGCGAATGCACCGTTAAGTTAATCAACAGGTCGCAGTAATCAATTTAAACAGAAGCGAACACACACCAGACGAGATAATGATCCTCTCCCCTATTCGTCGACATTAGCCACACTGGCCATTAAGCATATCTTCGCCGCGACGACGTTCTCTAGGAGGGAATAATAACCGAGTGCGCGCCGTCGTCAAGCGTCGCGAAGAGGAAGCTTGTTAAAACTTTAGTTAATCACGGTGCGGACATCGGTCACACGTTGTCGTACTTAATTCTCCAAGTGCGCCGTTCTCCTCGCGCCCTGTCCGTCCTATCTTTGTCCCACGTTACATCTTCCATCGTCTCTCTTTCTCTCTCTTTCTATCTTCGTTGTCTCGCTTTCTTTCTTCTTCGCTCGCACATCGAGCATCCCACATAGATGTATCTCGGTCACCGTATCGCGGAGCTGAAAACTCAATTACTACTTAATGAATTGGCACGAAGACACTCAGGCACAAAGAAGAGCAACAGGCCCCGACTTGGTGGGCCACCGGTAACGAGTCGAACGGTAACCCGCGCAACCTGCACGTACGTCGACCGCGAAGAGATACGAAGGGATTCAAGATACGAAGATCTCGAGAATCGATTCTCACGTAACGGCCGCGATCGGCTAAAAAACGCGCTTCTCTCTTTTAGCACGTATAACAGCTGATCGATCGGCATCGCGAGATTCAACGCGATCCCATAATCGGCGATTTCTCCGATCCCAAATCGGCACCGGAAGAAGATACCGGTCGCGGGATTTCAAATTTGATGAAAGATACTATAATGTACAAAATGAGCGGGATGAAGAAAAGTTCCGCTCACGCGATAATCACGCGGCGAGTACGTGCGTAAGATATAACGAATAAAATTTTTCGTCTTGTTAGCTTATACTTCTTATAATGAAATCGTACGAAACTTAATCAAAGATCTATAATTCTTATTCTTATTCTTATCACAAATGTAAAAAAATAACCGCATCAGAACTTGAAAAAATAAAAACTTTAATAAATTCGATACGCTGTTATAAGCAACAAAAAATATAGTCTTTTATTTAAATATATACAATATATGATCGGTTATTTAATGATCACTTATCGGGAGTAGCATTTATCTTGCCCCGAGAGGCAATGACTATAACGAACAAGCAAGATTTTAATGAAAAAGACGAGCACGGCATGGATCATTAGCGCGGTGCAATATTTACGAGCGGTGAGCGCGCGAACGGTTTAAATTCCGGCAAAGGGTAATATAAAGCAGGGGTATAAAAAGTTTTTCTCAACCAGCTCTTTCGCGCACTTCTCCTTTCCTACGTGCTAATGGGTCGTCAGGCTTTTTTCTTTCTTTGAACATATATCGCGAGCCGAGGGAGTAAAAGCCGGAGATTTCACGAGCTGCGTCACGCCTGCCCATTCGCCGATTCCGTGGAAGTAGGGGCGCAATTAAAAAGAATTGCGTAGGAATCGCGTGATGTGCAATTTAACGCTAAGTCCATGAAATACCAGCGACGTTAATCGCCCGCGCTACCTGCCGCACGATCATAAATGTGTAAACGCGTAAACGCACAGGGAACGTTACGGTTATCTTGAACGTTTTGACGAGACTCTCATCCCAAAAGAGCGGCGAGGGAGGAAGAACGTCGGAGAGCTTGTTGAAATGGTCTCTCGAAGCCGTGTTGTTAATTACTGTACATGACGCGGTGCTTAGAAAAGAAAAGTTCATCAAAACTAAAGTTAACTTTTAAAATTATAGTTGTGCTTATTTGTGTGTTAAGTTTCATTCGGGTTTATCTATTTTTATATTTTTTTTATATTTCTTTCCGATTAATTTATATTTTTTACACACATATTTTGAAGTATTTTCTCTTTAGTGACTTTAATGCCCGACGTTGAATCGGGAAAGTTCAACGCTTGCATTACAGTGCAATGTGTGCCATACTTGAGAGCTTTAGAATTCACTACAAAATAAAATAAAACGCAAATTTGTCGAACAATTAAGATTATATTTATAAGACATGTGTAAAGTATTTTCAATTCAACAAAGTTCGCGTAATTCTTTTATTTGTAAAGACGTAATAACGAAACACAAAAGTAGTCGAGTTTGCTCGGATTGTAACAAAACAAAATTGCTTTTTCTGTATAATTTGTTTTACCAGTTTCATAATCGTGAGAAAAATATGTCGGCAATGTACACGAACTTGGTCGTGGAAACAACTGCACACCTGGTAACAGTTAATATTCGGCAAACGATTATTATCCTCCAACCCGGAAAAAAAGCTCGTTGAAGTTGGGAAAAAGAACTGAATTGTTTTCTTGCAGCCGAGCGTCGATCAACTGCCAAATCTCGACCGTCATGATTACGAAAATAATCCGTTACGCGTTTCGCGGATATTCGCGGAATTGCCGGTAAATACGTACGCCGTAGAAGAATGAAGAAAAAAAAACAAGGATCCCGGAAACGAGAGAACGAGTAGCGCGCCGCGGCAAAAACGAAGTTGCAGCTGGTTTCTTTCCCGCAAACAAGATGCGCGTTTCTTGTTACGCCCGCGAATTTAACTTTTCGGTGAAACGAAATTAAAGTTTTACCATCTATGCGGCAGTAACAAGACGTTAGTATTCCTTAGAACAAAGAAGAGAAAACTATTAGGTACCGAGCAGTAATAACACTGCGCAACAAATTGACAATTTTTGTTTGTAACTAACACGTCGTAAATTGGTCGTCGTTTGGTTTGTCGATGTTTTAACGACTAGCGATCAACACGCCATTTTCTTTGAATTTTTAAAGCATCTTTTAACTTCTATGCTATATACTACTGTTTTATCCAAACGGTGCGCGGCCGTCTTTCATGGTGGGTAAAATCTCATCCATGTCTCGTGCTTGCGCCCCACCAGACTTCACCGGTCGGACGGGAACTGGTTTATTCGACGCGACTTGGACCGTTTGAGAGAAAAATTCGAGATTTTCATTCAAATTAATTTTTTGAGACTTGATATGAGTTTGTTTTTCAACTCGATAAATTTGATTGAAAAAAACCGGCCCGAAAAAATCTCAACATGTTCGGTAGAATTTCAGGATTCGCAGCTTCTCCATTAAAGCTGTAAGACTGTCGGGCCTGTTCTAATATGTCGTGTATTCTTTTGTTATTGAACATTGAAGATTTGAAGTTAGCACTTTCAGTTGTTTCGTAAGTCCAGAGAGAAAAACACCGACAATATTAAATATACGTAACCAAGTAAATTAAATCTAAAATATACTTGTAAAATAAGTTTTATTATCGGATAAAAAAAAAAATCAGTCTCTTAACGTATTCTTTATAGACTCGCGGATTGGAAAATACTGTTTGAGAAGCGAGGAGAGAGATATTGCTTTGTCAAGAAAGCTATAGGTATATATGCTCTTTACGAGAGAGAAGCATGTTGAGGTGTTCGTGGCCATTGCGTGGGCGGGCACGCCGATAGAGCCTACATGCTTCTCGGCATGTGCAAGCCAGACTTCGTGGTTGCTCGACTTTTTCGATTACTTTCTTGTCTTTTTTATTCGCCGCTGCGTCGAGCCTGCACGACGAAACCTTGTCTGTGTGAGGGAGAGAAAAAGAGAATCGATGGGTTCATCGCGTGGGAGGAACAAACGACGGTTCGTCCGCTTCGTTGTGTTAGAGAATCGAATTTTAATAGCCTGGATGCCTTCGAGAGAAATCCTGATCGTTATTCCCGCGGCTAAAGAAAAAGCGCGTACAATTATTGACACAAATGTGCAATTAACAGTATTAAATTTTTTTTACACATTTTTGTTATATTTGTTTTGATTCTACATCTGCGCAAAAATGCTGAAAGGCGTTATTTGAATCTTGAGCGAGGTATTTACATGCCTCCTTACGTTATTGGTGCCCAATAAAACTCAGATTGCGCTGTGGATTTTTATTCAAACCACGCTTCTTCCGCAACTTGCGCGGCAATCAATCTGGAGTTTACCAAGCGACGGAATCGCGTTATTACTCTCGTAAGAACAGCGGAATTTTAATTAAGTTATTTTGGCCCCCTCGATATGAAATTAGCATAGGACGGCGTGCGCGAACGCACGAGATTAATTCGAGCGAATAACTATGCGACTTCGGTCGATAATTATTGTCGACGTAACCGACATTGTCTTAAAAATTACCCTTCATTTTCACAACAAGATACGCTAATGGGCGCGCACCTGCTCGCGGATATTGGCTCTTCCACGAAGATCCCCGCTTCGTCGAAAACGCGTCGCGCGGGAAGGTTCAAGGCACTCCGCCCGTAGATTATGCACGCTTGTCCTCCTACTCCTCCCGAATGGCGAAGTGGAGCATCGACTGCACCCGCGGTATGAATATGCAACGCGCGTCCATGCGCGCACAAGACGTATTAAGCCTTGTCTACAGTTGAGAGCGTGCGGGACAAGCTCAGATAACGTGCGCGAGACCGCTCGCTCCTCTTCAAGTCATTCCCTGATACAAGAAGCGATAACGGTTATAAAAGCATGTTCCAATAGTAACATAAAAATAAACTAATAATAATAATATACCGCAATTTTCAAAAGTGCATTTATTTTATAAATTCAACAATTTATTTTGTAAATTCAACAAAAAATATATTATATTTTTTTAAACAAAATTAATTCTTTTTTATTTAAACATCACTTCTATAATAAAAAATATAACTTCTGAATGTTGAAACAAATTGAAGTAATGACACTCAACCGAATATTTTCTGAGCGTATCAGAAAGCGAATCGTACGTCGAGACCTCATCTTACCTCATCTTACGCTAAAAATCCTTTGAAAATGCACATGTGCTCGAATGTGGAAGCGACTTGAAGACGCGTTCACACGCGCGTGCGGCCGCGCGCGGTGACGAATGCATGCCGAGTACATCGGTAAGCACGCGTGTAAAATCGTATGTGCGGCACACGTGCGTGCCGAGGGTGAGGCACACTGCGTGTGGGTGACTCTCTCAACTCCACCCACACACAGTCTTCGCTCGAGCGCGCGACGATCGTCTCTCGAATGGCAATAAATATCAATGAACTTTCTTCGTACTTGTCCCGCGTTAATTACCCGAGACCGTCTCTTATTCGTAGGCTCGAAGAGAGTCCGCCGGAAAAATAAAGGTTCTCTTAATTACTTGCCGTGCGTTCAACCCTGGCGCTTTTCATTCAAGTTTCGTGTTAAAAAGAAAGAGAAGAGGGCATTAAGAGGATTTTGGTACCGTTAATAGGTATAAACATCATATTGATTAGATACGGTGTGCGAGTGTTTCAGTTGCCGTTCGAAGTAGCAGAAAGATAAGCTGCATAACTTAATTCTAAATTAATTTTATACCAGTACAGCTTGTTAGCTCAGAATTCTATATAACTACAAGCGTTTATATATACAAGAGGAATAGATTTAATTACATTCCTTTGAGCATTGCAAGGAATATTATTAGAATTTTAAGGCAGTTGAAATTCGCAGCAGGCATAGCATTTAATTAGAAATTCATATAAAAGTAAAATAATGTTGTAAAATAATACGCGCGCAGTTGAGTATTACTTATTTTTGTATATGATCGCCTTGAAACACGAAGCGCAGCTTCGGTGATCATTCACCGGTCGGCGGTGACTCATTCTCTGATGCATCCACCCTAGTCTTTTACAAAAGATCAGCTGCAGTGTCTCTCCTCTTAAACTTTTAAAGTTGGAACGAGGAGGGATAAACAGCTGTTAGGAGGAGACAGAGAGAACGGTGTCGGATCAGTGTAAGGAGGTGCTCACTCGACAGAAAATGGCACTACAAGAATAAAGAGAGTAGGTATATCGACAACGACAATGCCCGTGCTCTTTTATGCGTTGGCGATCCCCTTGTCTGCATAAACTGCGCCGCACCAGATAGACCCTGAGGTCCGAACATTCGATTAAAATTACTTATCTTTGTGTTCACTCGGTCTTAAACGAATTTGGTTTTTTCCCAATATATCTGTCTCAGGTGTTCTCGTTTAATACGTATATTGAATTTGTAAGTAAAATTATTCCGCAGAATAATTAAAATAAAAATAAAATAATACATTAAGAAGTGATTCTGGTTCGCAGCGATTAAACTAATTTAAATATTTAACTTACAGCAAACCAGCAATATATTATGCAATAATTGTACTCTAGTTTAATTTATAGTGTCAATTGAAATAAAAAATTAAATTAAAGTCAAAACGTTTTAAACGCGCAGTATATAATCCACGAAATTGAGAAGAGACAATTTTTATAGATCAACAGACAGTATAGATGTCTCATATTTTTTTTCTCTCGTACGACATTACGATCGCATTATCATACGCATGTGTTATCAAAGCTGGCCACGTCTTTCGGAGAGATATGGGTACTCCATATACGTCGCGTGTGGAATCGATATCTGTCTCGTAAGATCTTGTGATATGTCGGTTCACGCATTATGTCAGCCGAGAGGGTACCGGATTTATACACGAATCGTCCGGGCCGGCCGGCCGGCGCTTTTATCGTCGCGCGTTTCAGGTTTTCAGGGTTGTCGAATCGGTTTTGGTTATCTAAATTGCATCGAAATCGATGTCGGTGCCCACGGTTCTTGCCGCGGCGTCATAAACCAGCACCTGTTGATACCGACGCGTGCACGGGGTGGTCCCGCACGTTGTCGATGGACGATGTGTAAAAAACACGGTGACCGCGAATATTTTCACTTAAAATATCATCGTTAAAAAAATTTGCGAGCGCTTGCACAAACGAGAAAGAAACAGGAAACTCGAGAAAATAAAATAAAATTCTACACGCGAGTCATATCAAAAAGCAATTAAACGATATATCTCTTCGATAAAAGTTTTGCAAAACAAAAATTTCTTCAATTATTGAAAAGTGAAATCTCGTTATTTACACTTGTGTGCCATCATATTTCAGATAAATATTTCTGGATTTTTAGTATGTACACGAAAAAACAAGATTTGCTATTATACAATTAGCAAGAAACATTTGCTGAGTCTACTGAAGTTTTTGTTTCATCAACGAAACATTTTGTTGGCAAATTCAATTCAATTTTTCTTGCTGGTCATATAGTAACTAATCTTTTTACTATTCTAGCAAATTTTTTTTGTATACACATTGCGAAAACATCAAACATCGGTCATTGATACATATTTAAATTACTAGTTCTTAAAAAATGATAAGTATGACGTGAAATACGCACCTGAAGCAAGCAAACCGCGAGAGAAATGGTGCAAAACTTGTTTGAAGGTTGTGTATTTTGAGTTCCTGTTGGCAGAAGGACCACAAGGAGAGAAATTCCTCGAACTGGTCGGCCATACGGACATCAAACTCTCGCCGCGTGCTCGCGTCCGCCAGAAGGTAAGCCAGCTCACTTCTTTTGTGGAATATTTCATCGTCTGATTAACGCGCGGCCTCTAATCACTCACACACGCGTTCCTCACCGGCGCAGCCTTAAACCACGCGTACACAGCGAGCGCATGAAAACGAGCATTGCGACTCACACGAGTCCGTCGCGCAACACTTGTCACGGCACGATAATCTGACATTGAATAATGAACTGTGAATAATTACGCAAGGTGAAAGGCACGCCACCGGCTCTTCGGGTTCTTCGAGACGTTTTGACGTTCTAGAAGGCTCGCTGTCTAACCATCGATCGTGGGTGAAACCTCAAAGTCGAGGTCGCCGCGCGACCTTCCAAGGTAGCCAAAGACGTGACGCTCATTTAAACGTAAATCTATGCGCAGAACGCGTCTTTGACTTTTACATCTGCCAGTCTCGCTATTTTTCAAATACCGTCTATCGCTATTAGAAGGAGAGAGAAAAAAAATTCGAGATTTTTATCTAACAACTTTCCCACAGTGCTGCCGACTTTAATATACAGAATTGATTTTTTAGCGCATAAATATTTTGTAATCACGACTATATTTTTTTTCCTATATAATCCGCATTTTAATTTTCACATGTTTTTATTTCGCTGTGGGAATTCCCTTGCGCTGTGATCAGATAATTATTACTATTTATCTCTAGAAAGTAGCAAGTTCAGCGCTTTCAAATTATTTTCCTCGCGTCGTCGTTACGAAAGCAATTCGATTACGTTCCACGTATGAAAGGGATTATGTTCTATATAAACTGCAGTGATTTATTGGCGGATTGACGTTGCGCGCTTAGAAGAGAACCGTGTCGAAACATCGAGAGACAAAGACGAAACGAGTCGGCTCCACCGACTCATTAATTTTCTCTATTAATGACTGCAATCAGCGGTACAAGTGTGCCCGGTGAGCGCTCAATTCTGTTCTCGATTACGAATGATCCTCACGATGCTATGCCGACGCCTAATCACCATCGGTAGGAGAGAGAGCGCCGGTAATCACCGAAGATCTCGGCTAAGATCTCTCTATCAGGCTTATAATATTGTCGATTCGCGTTCGGGATGAAAACAAATTACGGCAATCAGCACTGCAAAAATCAACTGCTGCTGATACTTGTGCTGCATTTGAAATGAACTCATTAATCAAAAAATTACGAACTTCCAATTTCAGAATCCTACAAACTACAGAAGATTTAAAGATTAAAATCTTAAATATATTTTAATAATTAAATCATTATTTTTGTAAAATTAAATATTTTATTAGTGGCGTTATATTTTCCTCGATCTTTATTGATGTTTTTCTCAGTTTGATATTCTGCTCGCATAATCGGAAAACATTCGGGATGTAAAGAGAATGTAACGAATCTTTTGTAGACATGTACGTGATATAAATCATAACGTTCAAAGTGTAGTCATGCTTTTCAATATTTCCTAGAGAAAGGCATGTACAGTCGAGACACTTGAACGTATCGAAGTGACTGCAGGTAATCTGTGGAATGTCTGTTCTCTTCGAACAGGAAGATAATCCTTCGTTTGAGGGGCACCGAAAAAGGAAATACTTTATGGAACTTCTCCGCGTTCCCGCAAAAGGGAAGACAGATACTTCCTTCCTTTCTCAGCTGTCCGAGTTTCCCACAGTTCCGCGAAGGGGTGACCTTTGTTTCGGATAAGAAGACCTAGCCACCTATTGCCTCCCTTCTCACACCCTATGCACCCTGCCTTGTGTCGGTTTTCACTAGCAGCGATTTATCGACGGCGAATCGTGAAAGTTCGTATATACCGCCTTTTGCGCCGTGTTTGCTTCGAGCTCTCTTAACGACCGGTTTCTCTTCGAGGGACGATCAAGGAAAGCACCCTCTCTTCTCCCCCTCTTGCTCTTCGAGAAAACGTGATGCGTATCAATTCATCATTCTGAGGGGAACTTTGTGCCACGAAAGTAAACGAATTTTACGGCACTACTACGGTTGGATTTTACTTTCTGTAGTACGGGGTATTTCGAAATTACCGTTACTTTAACGACAGGTGTTAGAAGCCAAATCAGTCGTATTCAGCTACGACGTACTTGACAAAAATTATTATTTATCAAACATAATAGTTCTTTTAAAGTCTTTGGTATCAAGGTGTACGTATGAATTAACAAATAGAGAAAATAATTCTAAATCGAAACATAAAATACCGTTCGCGAAATGTGGTAAGACGACGTGATTACTCTCACCGCGATAATTCGATTTATCGCGGGAGGCAATCATCGAGAAGCTTTCTCAGGAACACCACTTAACCGTTATCACATTTGAATAATGCACGAGTCGAAATCTGAATATGAATGCGATCCGGTCTGAGATAGTTACGAAAAGACAAAGGAGAACAGGTAAGAGTTAGAAAGAAGAAGATACAAAAAAGAGTGAAAAGAGATAAGAAAAAAAGATAAGAAAAACAAAGTGAGAGGAGAAAAGAAAAACAATTGATCTCACTTAGGGTGATTATCGGCGGCACGATGGGAATGGCAAAAGAGATCGAAAAGAAGAGCCGCAGTGGGCGTTTAAATTGTGTGTGTGTGTGTGTGTGTGTGTGTGGCTTTTCTCTATGCTATATGGACCGGGAGCTCGTTAATGCGCGCGCACGGCGGAACATAATGCGCCATCGGGCAACGCTAATAGCTGTTTCGTACCGACGACAACCTCGTGAAATAGGCTCCTCGTGTCGGTCCGTGTACGCCGATGCTTGTACGATTCAGCCGCCCACGCGAGTCGCGGATGATTCACGCGACGCCTCCTTCGACGAGCCGACGCTCCTAAAGGACTGTAAATTTGTCTCCTTTACCTTCTTTATCTCTATGCCATTCTGCACGTATGCTTTTTCCCTTTTTATGATAGTTGATGAAAATTGACGACCGCGCTAAATTTTCAGCCCAACTTCCTCGTCGATATCTCTGCGCGATAGTGTGTTAGTACAGCAATAAAATACGTAACAAGTATGAGCGCGACGGTAATCTGTTGTAAAGATTACACATCCTGACTTTTGCATTATCGAGACATAAGTTTCGCATGATAAAATATATAAAAACAAGATACAGATAACAGAAAAGATAAGAAGACATTTTTTTTATATCTTTGAAGATAATTCGAAGATGATTCTCAGAAGTTTTTAAATTCTGCAAAACAAAGAGAAAAAAATTTCTTTATTACGAAAATCAGGCCAAAGTGAAATATTCAACCAGCATAAAATCCTTTTCGTCAATTTACGCTCGACTGTAACTCTCGTTGTAACAAGCGGCGTTATTACCTCGTAATGTCGGAATAATGGCAACTCTTACTAGAACAATGGTGTTGGCGACACAGCGAACGTGTATCGCCTCGAAACACCTTTGTTCGTGGGCAAACACAATGTTTCTTTTTTCCTTATGCGAGAAAAAGCACAGTGTGGCGAAGACGCGCCATTGTATATCGCACAGTCTTCGCCACCCACGTGAAAATTTCAGAGAGACGCGGCGCGATGAGGCGCAGCGAAACTTCGCTACGTTCGGCATGCGGATCCTGTTCTAGCGAAGCACATGTCGAGTCGTAATGTATCACGATAAGATACTTCGAAAAACAGTAGTGCGCCGCGAACACACTGTATGATCAAGTACCAACATTTTCGTATCACATACGTCACATTCTCGCATTTGAGAAAAAGTTTCAATTTATTGAAAACAGGATTAAATTTATTAAAGCGCATACATCTTGACTTTCTGTATTATTTAGCCAAAATAAATATAGAATAAAACTCATACGTTTTTAATATACGGGAAAAAGACATCTTAATTGGCGCAATCCACTTTATTATCTTTATAAAAAAATAATAAACACTTATGGTCGAGTCAATAATATTACGCGTCTCTCTCGTATTGCTTATTCGCTTTAAGAAATAATTTCGGTGATGTCATCGACCCTTGAAAAAGAGCGTCCAGGTGTATATCGTGGCTTGTCTTCCGAAATCTCGGCACGCATGAAAACGCAATCGGGCGATAGGCACCGCTGCGGCGGAACGCCTGGAAGGCGAATCTCGTGGCTTTCTCAGCTAAAAAGCGGTGAGTGTTTCCCCTTCGCATGTGCCCGGTCAAGAGAGTGACGTGGCTCACGTAACGAGGGTGTGTTGTACGTAAAAGGGAGGCAAGGGGAGAAACGCGCGCATAGGCCCGCAGTTTCTTCGAAAATATGCACTGGCGAGAAAAGAACGCATGTGTACGTATCCACACACGTGCGCTCGTCGTGGAAACGTGGGGGGTAGCGACGTATAGGTACCCCACGTGGGAGTGGATGCTTGAAAAATTCCTTCACAATACTCGTTCCCCCACAGACCCGATCCACAGAAATGTCATCGTCCTTCGCGTAACGCGCATTACTTCAACTAGTCAGATTCTCACAGTCGAAAGAACTTTCACAAACTGTGCCGTCAGAATGCTGGTATTTCTGCATGTATATTTTCAAAAATCTATAATCTATAATCTATATCTATAATGGTTTAAACTAATTTTAACCATCCATAGTTCTAACTCACTCATAAAAAATTATTATTATCACTTTACTTAATTTTTTATCAAAGTAAGATCATAAATTTATAAACTTTATTTACTGTAAAGTTTGTAACATAAATTATTTCTTATAATATTTGTTTAAAAACTGAAGTAATAAAATTAAATGTTGGTATATATGTAAATAATATTCAATAATTATAATAATAGTTATATATAGTTTTTTTTTTAATTTTTTACGATCTACTATCGCATGTCATCTCCCCGCGATTAACTTTCGTCAACGGCTGCGGGCTTTCTGCCCGCATCTTCTCTCGGAGATCTTTCGAGTGTTATCTCTGATTTTTGAATGTTTCTCGATTTCTCACTGATATCAGAATTGTATTTATACCCGATAGTTATTTAAATGTAATGCAATGCTTTGCATATTCGAAAGTCATTGACGAAAACGCGTTACGATTACTTGTCAAAATTTTGGCGGGAAAGCTCGAATTGTGTCAAGCGCGCGGACCGGCAGATTCGACACCCATCAGACCCACGACGAATCCCTCGCATGACATGTCGACGGCGTGTATAGGTTGAACGTGACGTAAAAGGTTCTCTCCGATGGTGTTTTGGCGGGAAGTAATAAGGTGTCCCGCTTTTGAGGCGCGCCTGCGTAGCTTACGCAATTCCCACACGAGGAGGATTGTACGTACGTTCTCCGTGAGATTCCCCCTCTCGTCATCCCCTCGTTAATAACTCCCTCCGCGACAATAGAGGAGCCGCTCCTTCGTGTTTCTCGAGCAGGGGGGAGGAGAAGGGGGATGCTGACTGGATAAAGAGCGCCAGTTACCACCTGGAGGCACCGCACGTCTCAACGTGGGAGCTGCTTATTCGCGACATACCGGCTGTACTCGCGAATTTCAGATACGAAAACAAAAAACTGCTAAATCACAATATCACAAGTTTCCAATAAAAGAACCTCTCACAGCGATCCGTTGTATTCGATTTAATATCACGCGTCTGATTTATGTAAGATACGGTAAGGCGTACATATTACGATCGACACTCGAACAATTTACAATCGATAAGAATCGGGAGAAAAGGAGGAGAAATAAAACAAAAAAATCCATTTGTAACTCAAGAATGGTATAACTCGCATAATACAGATCGTTAACTCGGTGTAAGATATAGTGTAAGGCATATTACGACCGATATTCGAGCAATTTGCGATTTATAATCAGCGAGGATCGCGTACCTGTCGCGTCGACAGCGGGCCGCGCGGGAGAGGATCGACTCGCCGCGCCGCGCTCTCGTTTCGTGCGCGCCGGGATATATATATATTCGGAGCTGCATTGTGGATCGACGAGCCGAGGTCAAGAGGTTCTGAATCATCTCGATCCTTATCGATCCTGTCGACTCTCCCGAGCCGCATGGGGAAAGGTATCCGAGACAGGTAACCCTCGGTTGCCCGAAGATAAGTCACTGCATGTCTAAGCGCCGGGGCCGATTATCGTCCTCGTCGATCGTGCTCGATTATCTGCAATTCAAAATGCCACCAAGACGACGACGACGACGACGACGATGAAGAGTACGACAACGACGACGACGACGACGAGAAACAGGAGGAGGAGGAAGAAGAGAAGGAGGAAGAGAACGACGACGAGACATGCCGCACTGTCTTTATGCGGGAGTGCTTCTGCCTCCGGCGAGCACTTCGACTCGCTCTCTCGCTCGCAATCAGCCACGTTGCTTACGTCGCTCGCATTCGCATACGCGTCACGTAGAGAGGCGTGCAATTTGTGGTACGACGGATTGAAAGATTTCGCATCGGCAAATCAAGTCGCGAAGTAGTCGGCGATAGTACGAGAGCAATTGAAAATGTAAAAGGGACTGTTGTAATTTCTCTCATCCGGAACTTGACGATACTAATCTCGCGTGCGCATCTTTCCGATTTGGTGTGCGGTAGTAGTTCTTCAACTACTGGTTGCGGTCCGATTCATCTTCAGTATTTATTTCTTTTCTTTTTTTTAAAGATAAAAATTTTACGAAAAGAAAAAAAACAAACAACATTATCAACAAAGAAAAAGTTGTCTTATAGATATAGTTGTAAAACTATTTTCGTAAATATGTAGATCTCAATAAAGAGAAAGTAAGGGCCAATACGAGGTAAAAATGTAATCTCACACTATCACAGATTATTTATTATAAAAGTAACATTTGAAAATAATAAAAAGACTAATGAAGCGCGCAATAATGTGTTGTATATAAGTAACAAAAAATTATTTCGTCATTCTCAAAAATAGCGTCCTAATTTCTTGGACACAATCGCATTGTACCTAAACCCTAAACGAAAACACAGCATAATTATATACGTAACGTACAATCAGTCTTATGACGAGCAGGTCACAATCGCATTGTTACGGAAGCACAACTAGGAGTAACAACAACAGTAAACCTAATTAAAATACCGAAGCGAGTAACGGGAGGGTGGTCGTGGGAAACGCGTAGAAATAAAGAAAGAGCGGCGAGAGATTTTCGAAAGAGGATATCGAGAAACTCTGCCTGTTTCCTCTTACAGGAGGTCTAGCTAGTATTTCGGCGCCCTCAGGGTCTCGTTCGAACCCTTAACTTTAACCCCTTCGAGACGTCTCTAATTTGCATCAGCGCACTGCGCAATGTACGCGCGTCTCTCCCTCTTCCTCCCTCTCTCTCTTTCCCCGTCGTCGCACATATGATCACGTCCTCCTCGTTTGACCAAGTGAACGACAAGTAAAACGTGACATGACGTCACACGCTACCGGCGAGAGCAACCCTCGGCGAAACAGCTGCTCGCAGATTTCTCACGCGTCCAAAAGCCACCGCGAGACAATTGAACTTGATTCCGGTTCGCCTGGGGTGGCTTCCTTGAGGTGTAAGAGACGAGATGGAAAGAACGAGGGAGAGATCCGGTCCACCCATATGAGCACGCACCTTCCGCCACGAGGAAGCCCGCCCCGACGACGCTTCCGGAAAAATCGATAGACAGGTGGAGCAGATGCAATTGGGATGCCGCGCGCTTGTAAGTAACGTTACTGAACGTTCGAGCGAATTAAATCGCTTAACATTCAACATGAGTCGTCGAAAATATTTCGTAACTTTAATTCACCGTTTTTCGCGCTTGCATCGTCACGAACTTTTAACGTACAGCTGTACCTACGACATAGAATATTTTTTTCACAAAAATGGTTGTTGAAGTTTAAAACAAGTTATTGCAAAAGTTACATAAAAAAATAAAAAAACTGCCGCAACCTTAGAATAAATAACATATTGCGCTCGCCGCTTGAAATGTGGATTTCAACAAAATCCTTGACTCGTGCAATGATATGATTTTGTAGTCGGTCCAGGATATCTCGCAAACGTTACGAAATATTTTTCTCTTTGAGGGACACGCACACACAGCCGATCCTGTTAGATCCTAGCGTCCTCGCGACGGCTAGTAGTCGCGGTTATCGATGCCGAACCATCTTCAGACGATTTGGCGACTCGACCTCATATTCAGAGCGCAGGTCCTTGCATCCTGATCCCGCTGTTCAAGCCAACTAGATATCCTGAGGTATAATATGCATTCGACGACCAGTCGAATGAATTATGCAAACTGGGACTCGATCCGCAGTCTTTATGCATCGATCTTCCTTCCTCCTCCTGCCTTATTTTCATCTCTTTTCTACGTCTCTTTCTTGTCCGCTCCTGCTGACCTAGAACTTATAAATGTCTAGAAAAAATATATGACAATTTTTTCTATAGATGAATATCTATTTTTCTAGTAAACAATGGGGTTTCTAATAAACAGTAACGTTTGTCTTTACGAGGTACACACTGTGAGATAAATTAATTAAATATCTAGATTTCTCTTTAAGTTTGTTAAAAAAAAAATTGTTTTTCTTTAATCAAAACTGCAAAAATCGTTGATTATAATCATTTAAGTGTGGCAATAGATAAGATAGATAACGGTAGAAATTTAAACAAAACAGATTAGTAAACTTATAAAATATAATTGTGTAACACACATGAAACATAAAATATTCTCTTACTAGAAACTTGTTGCTTTGACGCGTATAAAAGTGGCATGGAATCGAATAGGATAAGAAAGTAGTACAAACGATTGTTTGTTATTCGCGACATCAGCACCGTCCGAAATATGAAGTGTGCGCGTGTTGCTAAGCGAATTCAGATACGGCCTAGCAATGGAAACTGCTTGCACTCGGCGAACTTACAAATCTAAATTCATTTATTCGACCGAGCGCGATCGACGCAGTCTGGTTTCCGCAAGCAATG
Source organism: Pseudomyrmex concolor (assembly GCA_014839585.1). Classification (NCBI taxonomy): domain Eukaryota; kingdom Metazoa; phylum Arthropoda; class Insecta; order Hymenoptera; family Formicidae; genus Pseudomyrmex; species Pseudomyrmex concolor. Next base: position 10,050 of record QVOB01020948.1, on the reverse strand, counting down.
CAAATATCAAGCAGCGAGGCGTGGGTCTGTTTGCAATTGCCTCCCACTTTGTCACACCGTCGTCGGTTAGCAGATGCGAACAAGTTTCTACGTTTATATCATATATCCAAGATATTTAACACTTGTGTCTCTCAATTGACGCGCTCGGGTAAACAAACGTTAACTCTTACGAAATCAAAAACGAAATGAACATCATATCGCTAAAAATGCGAGCAATTAAATCACTGAACTACGTTAAATAGATTGAAATCAATTTTCAAATTTGTCAACTGCATTGTCACAAATAATTAACACAATCGTCACAAATAATTTTCTATCTTCGTTATCGAAAAAATTGCACTGTACTAATTCCAATTGGTGTAATAAATAATTAACGGTGAACACAGAACATGATTTTTGCAGATGTTCATTGGTCATGGGATCGCTCAAAGAAGTTGTCGTTGGCGCGATTAGACGACCGGAGTTCGATTCGCTCGAGCACTCGCTGTGATTGATAGAACGATGCCTGGCGGTCGGTGAAACATATACTCGTACATCGCTGACGTGAAAAAAACCTTAAGACGTAGTGCACGCATAAAGTTGCCGGCATCGTGAAAATATTTAATTGACCAGTGCATCGACGAGACGCCGCGCGCGATGTCGACAACTACGCTCTGCTTGCTTGTCTGTTAATCATTTGTTATATCAAAACGCTCAAATCTGCACGCTCTTATTCGCAAATGACTTGTTATCAAAGATCGAAGTCGAGTTAAATAAAAGCAAACTTCAATATTGTACTTTACTTGTGAATTTTGCACCAGCTCGCATTTCAACTGTCAAAATTTACGAGTTAAACTTCGAATTCGCCAGGTATTTCAAATAAATTGTTGTTTATCTTTTTGTTTCAGATATTTATTAATCTTCATAAAACTCTCGTTTTTCAGTACGCACATATATTTGTATATACAATATATAAAATAGATCTGATAAGAGAAAACATGATTTTAAACATAAGAGAAAGTCGCAAAAACTATTTGTTTCAAACAAAATCCTCCTGTAAATTCGTCTTTGACTTTACAAATAAGAGAGGCGAGAAGGTTCACTCTGTCGTGGTTCGTAACATAATATACGACGGAAGATGAATGTTCCGCGCGAGTGAGCCGCCGACTTCTTGGACGGCGGGGATGCGTGTTCTTCTCGTCCCTCTCTTTGATACCGTGTGTGTACTTTATGATGAATGTCGACATTAACCGAAACAATAATTCAATTAAGACTACCGTTACTTGCGACTCGCTGGCGTCGCGAGGTCGACAGGTTTCTCGCTCGTGCGCGCGTGCCTATTGTGCAGTGTATACACACAGTATCGATGTCGATCAGACGATACACAATCGAAAGTCACTCGTAGGTGATACCCGCGATGTAACCGTCGGCGTTATAAGATACAATCGATATACGTACGTATCACGAAACACACAGTTACATATTACACAATTATCGCAATTTGTCAGAGCTCTGCGAGAGCGTATAATGTTGTTATCGACGAGTTTTCTTCTTTTTATAAAAATTAAAACCTTGTATTATATACAGCTGTATTGATTTTTATTTTGTTAATAAATATAGAATAAGTATATCTATTTCTATATCGTATATCTATGTAAATGAACAATACAATTGTATGACAGCATTCGATATTACGCATATAAATTACACAATTGTATTTCTTTCAATACAAGAAGTAAGCTTGCACATTCGCAACACACCGAACGAGATTCCGCACTCTGGGGATTCGCGAGCGAGTATGAGTGAATCATTTGTTTTCTATATCTGTTGCTTTCGGCTTCCACTCTCGCTCTCGGCGAGAGATAACGGCGTAGGAGAAAGACGAGGGTCCCTCACCGAGTATAATTATTAGTCACGCTGTGGTCAGGGGAATGTATACCTGGACGCGACCGCGGCTCGGCAGAGCCGAGAGACCAGCGTAGATTCCATGTTATTTCCGCTGATTACATTCATTATCGGATTTAAAGTTAGTAGACCCTTAGTTAAGAGCGTCCCGAACGTCTCGTTGGCCTGCCGAACCTACGACTCCGACCGAGACTTCTTGACGCACGAGAAACACGAATTGGAATCTACGCCGAGGAACCGTGTATTAATTTTATTGAACCGCACAGCGATCATCTCGAACTCTGTCGATTCTCTACCGCGCCTCGTATTTCATTATTCCTCGTTTCGCCAGTGGGAAAAAACAAAACGCGTGTGCGTTCAAAAATAGCCAAGGAAAATCGAATACAATAGAATAGAAGCTTGTAGGTATAAAGAGAATCTAGCACATTGATAAATATATAATGATAAATCTTGTCAATAAAAAGACAACAAAATATGTGTTTCTAAAATGTTTTCTAAGATTTACTGGTAATAAATATATATCAATGTAATCAAGATTTTTATCACTTAAAAAGTGACGTGATGAAAATTGTATTCTCTATCAGATGTTATATGAAAAATTGTTTTTACGTAACATTTATGTGTGATTAATGATTCGATTTTCAAGAGCTTGTACGAGACGCAAATTTTCAGATAAAGTCCGTCGAAAACATTTGCGAAATACAGAGTTGCTTATCAGCAATGCGGTACGCCCACGCAAGATAATGCAAGATTCGCGTCCGCATACGTTATACATACGAAAAATATGTTCAGACATATAGGCATAGAATGTTTTTTTATATATTGCACGATATCTCAGGATCAATCTTTTAATTGCACAGTTAGGTCGTCTTAGGTCATTGCCCGAACTGTAAACATTTCGTTAAATTCTCTCTCGACTTTGATACACATAGTTGACAAGTGAGTCTTCTTTGAAGTTGTATAGCATAAACGTAAGTAACAGTTGTAAAGCATAAACGAATGATTGACATTATCAATAAACACATGTGTTGTTCACATGTTGTACAATAAGTAAGGTCGTTTCTTGATACGTCCTATCTTTCTTAAGTTTGATTTTACTCCGTAATCTTCAACTCTCTTTTTGTTTTTCTTACATTCAATAATGTTACACAATTGCAAAATATATATTTTTTAAAAGTATTTTGTAATATTCATGTCAATTATGTTTTACAATATTTTATAACTTTTGCGATAAAGTTAATCTTCGTGACGATGCATCAAAGCATGAAACGATTCAATAAAATCGACGACAGATTTTTCTACCGGGGAATGAAATCGCCGCTCGAACGATGTCATATTGGCCCCGATCAACGCAATTGCGGCCAATTGCCGATGTTCCCGTTTCCGATCGATTGAATTTGCGGTGGGTGCTCGACACAGAAAACAATATCGTATTAATACCAACGCGAACGGCGCGATCGATGTGTGGTGATCGAGACGCCCATACCGGAAGTTATGCAAACACCGACATATAATCTGGCTTTATCAAACTTTATTTATACATATATTGCTCGCGTGATTTGTTTGTTTTCCTCGTTAGTATTTCCTAATTTTGTGTCTCACTGATCATGATAAAAAATAAATGAGTAAACAAACCTGTGTCTTTCCCGATTAATCTAAATAAAATTTATTCATAAATAGATAATAATATTGGTATCAATCAATTAGTGAACAGACATCGGTAACATTGTGATGTCTCATCATGTTTTATTTAAGAATCTCTCTTTATCATGTAGTTATCAAGAATATGCAATTGCAATTATATAAATCTAATTTTTGGATAAATCTTGTTTGTACAGAATTATTTAAATATTAAATTCCTCGAAAGATACGTAATTAATCATGAAGCAGACCGTTACATTAGGGAGAATTGAAACAAACGTGTTTTATCGCGCGTTTATTTTTCGAAAAAATTGTGACGTTACCGAAGTCTACGATCGGCCTAATTATTATTGGACTTTTTTATGTGAGCTTCGAGAGCCGGTCTCGATATGTCGAACAAGATGACGTCAGATAAACCCGTGTCTGACTCTACTATCGATACATTAATTAAAATATCGATGCTCTCTGTCGTGACTGGCAGCGAACTCACGCCCAGATCGTTTGAATGTAACAACGTGTTTTTATTTCGTCTTTTCTCTTTCTCTTTCTCTCGCATTGCGTTCTTTCTTCATAATGCTTGTTTTCCTTTTTTTCTTTCTTTTTACATACTCTGTTTTTTTATTTTTATTATTTTCCGTGCAAAGTTTATTTGCTTAAAAAAATGTAATTAATTTATTTCAAGTAATATTTGAATCGGATGAAATTTTCTTCTCGAAATCTTCTTTTAGTTTTATTTTATTCTTTTGTTCCATGTTATAATAATAATAAAATCGTGAGAACTTTTGGAACTTTCTGTGTAAACTTTACCACCAGTTGCTTTAAAATTACGGACGCGTAGCGTGGGATACGATGAATAAATCTTAACCACTGATGGACTCACCGGGGGCGGCAGCGGAGTACTTCCGAAAGAGGCGGAGAATGGTGATACATGTACCCCCTGAAGAAGGGTGCGTTTCCAAGGGAGGAGTCCCGAGGATACTACCGAGGAGGCGGTGGAGGAGAAGGGACGAGAAGAGGAATCGGAATACGGCGTGGGAACCAGGAGGGAGAGAACACTCGCCACCCCTCTCACCAAAACCGTTTGTCGAGAAGGGACCAACGGGGGAGAGGTGAGTTTTGCGACCCCTGAGAGATCGTCGTCAACGAAAATCGTCGCTGTCGCTTAGTCGTTCCTCGTTCATTGACACGCGTGGGTTTGTTTTTCGCACAGAACGCGTCGGCGAGTTCTTCAAATGCGAATCGAGATAGGACAAAATAGTCGTAGCTGATTCTCGTAATATAAATGCAAATGACTTATACGGAAAAACTTATTGTTTTTTGCGAGTTTGTATAACTTTGTACATAAGTGCGAAAAATATTGTAAAAAATATATCGCGCGCGCGTTTTAATTTCGCGCGCGTTTAAAGTTATTCTAGAAATAAGTCATTTTGTTTTTTTTTGATGAAATGCATGCTGCATCTCAGGAGTTTTGCCTGATTATTACTTTTATAAAACTTAATTACGATGGTGGAGGTGATACACCCTGCATACGTGAAGGAGGAGCGAAGCTTTAAAGTAAGTAATCATTACATAAAATATAAAATACATAACTATAGCATTATTTTATACTTGACGCAAAAAGTTCAATAGTGTTGGTAAAGAGAGTAATTATATAAAAAGTAAAAAAAATCACTTATACTTAATAACTATCTAATAGGTATAATGTAAAACTTTATTCTATAATTTATTTACTAAGGAGACTGTCTTGTGTAAGTAACATTACATTTCTTTCATAAATAATATTAATGTTCTGAGAAATCAATGCAGTCTCAAGTAACTTATTGATCATAGTTCTCAATATTTTAGACTTGCGCGTAATGTTCACGTAAAGAGTGCATGTAAAGATATTAAACAGTTTTTAAAAGCAAAATGCACGTTTCAAAGAAAACGTCGTAAAATCTCGAGTCGTACGATAGCGTATCTACGAACGCGTATATAAAACGCATGAGAGAGAAGCCGAAGCATCGCGCGTTTAATCGAAGATCTGCGCGAACGAGAGGCAGACCGGCGGAGAGAATCGAGTAGAAAAAGAGAGAACACGCGAGATGTTCAACGCCAAGAGAGAAGAGGGTGCCCCGCAAGAGGCCCCGCAGGAACGAGAAGAAGGCCGCGTTCCCACTCCAGCTGACCCTCTCTCCCCCCACTACGGTTTGTGTCGCGTGTCCTATCTCCCACTTTTCTTCTACCGACACGTATACCGACACCGCCGTCGCTGCCGCAAATCGGATGTACATATACACGCGCGGTCGCGAGCTCGCGCGCGCGCACAGCCGCGTATGCATCTGCAAGTGGTTTTACTGCAGTTGGTGGCGCGAATACTCACGCATTTCGAGGGAGAAGACACGACGTATCGTTGTGAGAAAGAGGGGTGGTCTTCAGGCTGGAGGGGTTGAATTGAAAAGGAGCACGGGAGGGGATTATCATATGCGTGTTAGTGATGCACGCGCGCGCGCGACGATGTGTTGGCGGACTACATGTGTGTGGTGGAAAGAGAGACCCCTCGGAAGAGAGGACAAGAGACGAGACGAAGGAGAGAGAGGTGACTTCTCCTCGGGGGCCTTAGTCGCCGACTGTCCGCTACTACGCGCGGTATTACACCACCCATCGTTGTGTTATCGTCATCTGGCCTATTCTTTCTCTCCCTCGTCTCTTCTTGTTCCACCCACTCCATTCTCACCCTTTACCTCTCACCTGTTGCAACGCAATCAGCGGATCTAGTCGTTTTCGCACTTTGTGACGAGAAACGACTCCAGAGTTCTTGGAGTATTAATTATCACTGATAATTACTACGCGTTGGATCAGTGACAGTTTTAAATTGCTCTATTTTTTGGATTTCGGAAAAGTCGAGTACCGAAAGTCGATGAAAAATTTGAGTGTTACCAACATCTTGATGGAGGATTATCATTTACAAAAAAGTAATTTCGAAACAGATCTTTTCTCCTATATATATCCGAAAAATTACGTTTCAATTCGATTCCTCGTCTATGAGAGAATGTTGATTCGTTTATTGTAGATAATTGTTATTCCAAATTTCGTGAAATTGCTTTGTGTACGAATTACTTGCCTCTACGATAATAAATGTTTTTATGACACAACGATCATGAATGTGGAAAGTGCCAAACCGAATATAAACAAGATTGTTAAGGCAGAGGAAATTCCTTAACATGTATGAATATCAAAATACATGTTCGCACGCGCGAGAACATTATCAATGTTACTCAAAGTATCATCTTTACGTTTTTGTTGTGAACTATGAAGATAGCTGTGGTGTAAATTGAAAGACGATTCAAGAAAAATAAATTTCTTGGACGACAAGAAAAAATTGAATTTTATCATTAAATTTTTTATGGGTTTTTTACGGGAGTAAAAAATTAATTTGTAAAATAGAAGTAGAAAAGTGTAAAACAAGCGAATCGCTAATATGAGAACGAAATAAAGTGAAGTGACTACAAGAAGTATTCGTACAGAAGGTATCTTTAACGTCGCCATCATTGAACGGTCGTCGATAAACGGATTCACGCTGCCATCAGCACGAGAGGTGAGAAATTTTTTCTGCTACTTTCGCTTACTTTGTTCCCGAAGCTAAAGCGCGTTGACTATTTGTCATTAAATTACTTACGCGCAAGTTTAAATATCTATGCTCTTTTCGAAAATCTATTACATTCTATTACATAATAATAAAAGATAATAATAAATGATCTAGCAACATTGTGAAACGTTTAGACTGTGTCAGTGTTGTTAAAGATCAAACAAAGATATCGCAAAAATTAGTTTGTTAATTAGCTTCATAATAGACGACGGCACGCCGTCGGTATGTCATCAACGAATGTCGTTAGACAGAAACGCTTGTTTGACTTATCAGATCGTTCAAACAAGTGTCTGTCGTTTCGAAATGTATGGTAATCTACCCTTTGCCTTACGCGTGACAATTAAATCACTCGTTTGTTCCGTACGCGTACGTCAATCCCCGCTCAGCAACGATAGAGGCCTCCAACATAAAGCTGTCAGCAGAAACGATAAGCGCGCGAATTTTAATTTCACGGTGACTAGTTAACAAAATGCACATTCGGAACAGATGCACTTTTGGATGATATCATTTACAGAAAATGCATACCTAGTGCAAGTGTACATGTGCATTTAACGAGCGGTCGTAAAAAGTATCTACTAAGCTACGATAATTAATTCTAATGATAGCATTAATTGCTTTCTACCATCTACAGACGGCGATTTTTCTTAAATGTGCTTTCAACATACGCATTTTGTTGTAAACCTCACGCATTCTTAAGTAGAATCAGTAAAAATTTCACTATGAATTGATTCAATGACAGTTTTATCACTGATAGTGTCACCAAATCGCAGTGAAAAAAAAAACGCTCTTTTAAAGTGAATCAGTAAAAATTTCACTGACTGATTTAGTGACAGATAATTCCATTCGGGAATCGATGACAATGTCACTAAATGTCATTAAGTTACAGTCTTGCAATAACTGTTGTTCGAGAGTCTCAATGAAAGGCTGAATATAGAGCGCTTGTTCGATAATCAGAAGTTTTCCAAGTTCGATCTTAATCGAGATGATTCATGTGGCGGGGTTTTCTCTACGAATGTAGTATTAAGATAACATAGACAATAAACAAAAAACCTTGTGTAATATATTTCTTAGTTTAAAAAAACTTGTATTCGAAGATATTAGATATAGAAATAAATATTTTTTTTATATTACAAATTATTTTAGAATTATTGATATTTACTGTGATTGACTTGTGAATATATTGAATATAATGAATTATCTACTAATTTGCGCAGTAAAATTGTTCCAACTGAATCAGCAAAATCTATTGATTCTTAAATGTATAATTATCTAAATTAGTAAATATCACTGATTTTCATCAGTAAAATACACTGATCATACTTAAGAAAACATATATGTACTGCCAATGCTTTTCTTGACATCCTGTAATTATGTAAAATGCTTTCCTTCAAGAAGAAAAACGCAAACAGAGCTCATTTTTTCGGAGTTGCTCGGTTTTCGGATAATATATTGTTTCCTTGAGATTTTATTGCATTTGAAAAGTTAAAAAAAATTTCGATATGTATTTATTTATTTGTGTATTAAGGCTAGATTAATACATTATCATAAAAATGACACACAAAGCTTGAGCTAAAGACCTTGCATTATCGATATTTTTTACATTGATTTACAAACGAGTTCTTCAAACGGTTCCTAAGATATGTCTAATTTTTTTAGAAACGATACGTATTACACGCAAACGCGAACATTCGCGGAAAGTCACTCGATATTTCGCACTCCTGCCATAAATTATAGCGGACACGGGCAACCGCATAAATCACGTGTGAGTATGCGGAATAGATGGAAAGGTAGTGAGAGGTGAGATACGCATTACAGGTACACACACCGTATAACGCGGATACTGACTATCTCACAATAGCGACTGTGAGTATATCCGCGAGCGTGTGTTAGCACGCGCGCGCGATTCGCTTACTTACATAATTCGCGTATGTTGTGCAGCAGGTAGTAACGCGAATAACCGACATGCAATCCGCTCGTTCTTTCGTCGTAGAAATTGATTGCATCTGATACGGGCCGGTAGCCCGTAAAAACACGCCAGTACAAATAATTACGGGAAAATAGACCGCTCCTTCACTTCGCATCGCGCGTGCGTGAAAAAAAATCATCTTTTGAACTCTCGTACAGAATATGTGTATTTTTTTTTCATTGATGTCTCTATTTATACGTCTTTACTTATTGTCTATTTCATAGATAGGATTAAAGGAAATGGGATTATTCATATTTTATTGTTTTGTTTCTGTAAACACTATATATTTATAATTTTTATGTATTATTTGTTTTATACATATAACATTATTAATACATTGTAATATTTTATTACGTTTCTAAAAAAACAAACAAGATAAAACTGTTCTACTACGTTATTTCTATCTTTCAAATTTATTTTTCTCACTCATAAAACTATTTTCAATAATCTGGCATGTGTGAGTTTAGCTTTCTCAACTTTATCATTTAATTATTTTAATTATTATATCATTAATGTTTTACAATCAAGATTTTCAAAACCAATCAAAATTTGTACGTCTTATTTTTGTGCAGAATAATTTGTGATAAGTAGTACACGGATCGTGATGAGGATGCGATTATTTCCAATTTAATTTTTTTTCAACAAAGCTAGTATTTGAGGGAAATTTTCAGATTTTTTATCGTGATTTTTATCCTTGTTTAAGCACTTAGCCTTATTAGGCTCAGTGCATTTTCGAATCGATTTTTTAAAGTGTAAGCCAGTTTTGCATTTTTTCTCAACCCAATCACCTTCGTCATCACATTGATAATATTTACCACAATTACAGTCGTGAGGCTTTCGATCTTTTTCTTGGCAAGGATTCTCCTCAGAATCATCACTGTCCTCAGAATCATCACTGTCCTCAGAATCATCACTGTCCTCAGAATCATCA